>JAAAKG020145234.1:0-10936 GCA_010014905.2 Druon quercuslanigerum | reverse complement strand
AAGAGATTATTGTTGATGCTTTTTGAGCTGGGAAAAGTGTTTAATTATAAAAAAAATTAATATTGATACTTTTCGAGATGGTAAAAGTGTTTCAATTATAAAATAAATAAAGTAAAACGGAGTAAAACGGAGCACTTTGGTCAACATAACCTCAATTAAGCACTCGCATAACGCACATTACTTCCGCACGAAAATGACACGAAAATGACAGCTGATGATAAAATACATTAAAATTCAATGTCAGAATTATACAAAACCGTAAGTTTTTTTACAAAATTGACCTTCACGAAATAAACCAACAATTCAAATTTTAGGCGCTTCTGCGGTAATTTCCGATTCCGGTTATATAAAAGTTCGGTGGTGGGAGAAATCTGTCTCAACTCTCCTTAAAGGATCTCTAAGGGAAACCAGCTGTGTTTCCGAAACGTAATCATTACCAATTTTTAAATAAATAAAATTTTTTGTCATTAGCCTGGGAGATGTCGAAATCATTAGGTTTGACCTATTTTATTGGTAATATCTATCTCTTCCTATCTCTTAGTCTATCTCTACGCAGAAAAAAATTGAATTCCTTTCTATGCTTAAAACTATCTCCCTGGCTAGAAATTTGTATCTCTTTCTATCCCTAAGTTTATCTACATGCTAGAAATTGGTATCTCTTCCTACCCCTAAGTCTGTCTCTTTGATACAAATTTTTATCTCCTTCTATCCTCAAGTATATCGCTCTTATAGAAATTTGTATCTCCTTCTATCTCAAAGTCTATCTCCCTTCCAGAAACCTTAATCTATTTCAATCGCTAAGGCCATCTCTTCCTGCTGAAAACTTGATCTCTGTCTATCTCTCCTTGCATTATATTTTAAACTGTTTCAATACCTAGATTTACCTCTTTTGTTCTCGATTATTCTTTTGTTTTCTATCCTTCAGTCAGAAAATAAAGCAATACCGTTTCAAAATATCTTATATCGTTATATAAATGTTCCGTAAGGTTTTTATATTATTTAGGAAAATAATAATCCTTATGGAAAACTGATACAAGACGTTTTCAAACCGAACTATTTATTTCACGGAAAGGACAGATGCAGATACATCGATGAATAAAGATACAATACTTTAGAATGGTGAGATCGACATAGGATACAAAACATGAATAATCAGACACAAAACTTAAATTCAGTTTTAAAAAAAGATTAAAATTTCTAGTAGGGAGAGATAAAAAATAAGAGATATGAATAGTGATAAAGTTTTTTAAGCTTAGAGATATAGATTGAAAAATAGAAAAAAATATACATAATCGAGGATACGAAACATATATTCAGTTAGAGAGAGAGAGAGAGAGAGAGAGAGAGAGAGAGAGAGAGATTACAAATTTTTATCAGGTATATGTAAGGAGGATGAAAATATGTCAGTAATTTTTATGGAAAATGTATCTGAAAGACATTCTTTAAAGTCAAAGGTAGCAGATGTTTTAAAAACGTTTATCCTTTCTAGTTCTCAATAATCTATTTGTCCACGAAGAAAATGCTATCTTCTCTTATGTCTGAGTAATTTTTTGTAATATAGAGCCTCTACATTATATTTTTAAATAAATTAAAAAAAAATAGACATTAAAATTTTTTGTAATTTATATTATAATTTATTATAATATTTGGACATACATTATAATTTCTGTTTATAGATACGTATATTTATCTTTTTGAATAGAATATAGAAGAACACAAACATTAAGTATGAAAATGCTAAATAATCAAACTTAATTACAAAAACATAAAATACGTAATAGTTATCGTAAATATGTATTATTTTTAAAGAAATGCAGTGTAAATTAGGAATTTTTAACATTTCTTTCTAGCAAACAAACAACAATTCTGTAATACTGTTCATAAAACGTGCAATGATATCCAAACAGCATAGAAGTTCATGATTGCACTTCTTCGTCGCTCTCTAAAACAATCTCTTTCTCTTCTTTATTATTTCCATCAATGATTCTTGCGCTATTTGCATCCTGAGAAAAGAAAATAATTTTTATTTTTTTATTTTAAGATTGAAAAATAATCTATTTTCTCAAGAATAATGTTATGCAAAAGAGCACGAAAAAGATTCAATCATTACAAAACAGATTTCCAAACTATCTCACTTTCCGGCTCATTAGAGAAATAAATATGATCAAAAAAAAAGGGAGAAAAAAAGGAAAAACTCAACCAAAACCAACCTCTCACTCTTTCCCTTTCTCCGTGCTTTTTATACTACTTGGAGACCAATACGTTACACGGCCAATTTAGACCTTCTCATCAGGGATTAATTTATAGGATAAACTAAAGGTACAACAAAAAGATGATGTAATCTGAAAAGAAAATTTTTCAAAGGAAAAATATGATTAATTCTAATATAGTCTATATATTTACTAAGAAAATTATTGTTCAATGAAAATGATTCATTTGATTTTTTTTCTAATTTGAATTTCATTTGAATCTTTTTCTAATATAGTAGACCTTAGTTTTTTTACTAATAGTATAAAATTCTTTTATATTTTTCATAGACCCTCCAATAACATCAATCCCATTACCCCAATTTCTATTAATGTCAATGAAATCTATTTTATATATACCGAAAAACAATCATTTTTTTACAATCATTTAAAATCTTTCGAAGTTTTTCGAAATTGACTAAAATTAATTCAAATCTCTTAAAACTCTTGAAATGTTCTTAAATTCCTTTAAATCTCTTAAAAATCCTCAAACTCTTTGAATTTTTTCAAAGTGACGCAGCCAAATACCTATATTACCGAACTCGCTTTATCAGTTCACTGAATATTTTTTGGACATAAGAAGTTTTCTTGTAAATAAAATATCGAGCTGAAACTTTGGAAAATGTATTCGAGTACAATAAAGTGCCTTTAGTTACTTCATTTGGGTAGGAATTACCGGCTGATGCCGATGAAATTGATAGCCGGGTCCTTTGTTGTGTACAGATAACATTTAGTTGAAATATTTTTTTTACATATTTTTTTAGTAAACTTTGTAATTTAACGTAGTATTCTGTCGCCTTTTGCATTTCTCAAAGTTTAAGGGCGATATTTTATGTATTTTATATTTTATTTTATTTTGAACGTTCAAAAAATGTCGAGTTTCAGAAAAAATATGTGAAAAAGGCTCCCACTTTTAATTTGGTCGGAAATCATTTTCATGAAGTTCGTAGCTATACCTAAACCAAAGATATTATATACCTAGATGCGGCAAGTAGTGGTGGAGTGGGGGATTGCAACTACTTTCGTGGGGTTCTAAGCTGCTGCCCTCATGGTACTAGCTTGCTCCACTCTTTCTCTATAGGTAAAATCCTTGCCCCGCGGCGTTAAGGGTAACTATTTTAAATATATTATCCGTTTATTCTCGCCTCGCAGCAACTCCCTGTTTCACTGTTTCCTCAAAACATCGGTAAAGTGGAAGCAGGCATTGTGACATGATTTACAAAATAACAAATTAATATAAAATAATAATACTTTTGCAATTCTAATCCCTATTTTATTAGTGAAATTAGTGAGGATATTAAAGGTTTGCCACATCAATTACTTTTAATGCTAATTTTGTAATAAAATAAATATTTATGTTTCGAATTGATATTTCATATTCCGAGGTATAAAGTGAAAGTAATATAAATTTTCCTTTAAAATGGATAAAGAAACATGTATTACATTTTAATATTCAAACAGAACATTTGTATTTATTAAATTGTCACGAATCACTCAATATTGATCCTAGATTAGAATTATACTGCTTCAATCGATTCCATCTAAAAAATAAGTCTAGAAACTTGTACTAAATTCTTACTTCCATTCAACACTTTTTTTATCTTTGAAAATGTATAACTTTTAAAGTTGCATGATTATAAATGAATGCATTTCTATTATTTCGCAGAGTTAAAAATACCTAATTTCAGAATTTATTAAATTGTTCTCTTACATGAGGAACGCTTGCGAAGTTGAAATAAATCGTATTCAACAGAAAAAGTTGATATAATTTTTAATTAAAAACCTTTATTATCAAATTATTTTAAATGAAAACTTTGAAAATTAAGGAATTTTTATTTTAAATTAGGAGATATAATTTTAAATAAAAAACCTTCTAACAGGAATAATTTTTAGATTGAAAAATGAGAAACTTTGATTAGAATTTTTAATTAAAATTTTAATTCCAATGCGTAAAATAAGTCTTCACTCACTAAAATATGTTAACAATTTTACATTCTCATCATTTACGATTGAAAAAGTCGTCCAATATGCCAAAACTTCATACCACAGTTTTTGAACCGATCTCCACGTTTTGATACCCCATGAAGCCGAAAATCAAGTTTCGGCTATGGCGTTTCCCTGTATGTCTATGAACACGATGACTCTAAAAAAATGAACCGATCAAATCGTCGAGCATTAGCACACATTTTTGTATTCTGAAAGAAAGAGCGAATTCGTTAAACAACGAAAGATATGTAAGGCAAGCTTAAAAGAAAAATTGAAAGTTTTTAAAATTTCTACCATTTTTCGATTAACCATTTTTTTATAAGACTTATAAGTCTTAGTGTTATTCATCGAAAACACTATTAAAAAAAGTAGGAAACTTAAATTTTCGGCAAAAGCATTTGTTCAAACCATTTTTAGATAGAATGTGTAGTTTTGTTTCATTTAACAAAATACTATGAAAAAATATTCATATTTGGAATTAAGCAACGCAGCTTACGGGGAACAAGGAAAAGTTTTTGCAGAAATTTCAGCTTTTAAAAATACCGAAAAAATTTCTTTAAACCATTTTTCCGCGCGAAACGCGGAGTAACCCACTATGGAGTGCGAACTGCGAGATCCGACAGATGCGCGCCGTAGGCGCGCTCAAACTTCCGAACATTAAACTTTGATATAAAGTAATTTTTATGTAAAGACACATTTGAAAATTTTCATTTTTTTACCTATTCAATTGAGCATTGCTCTGAGCAGCTTTTCTCGACTAAACTTTGATATAAAGTAATTGTTATACAAAGACACATTTCTAAATTTTCATTCTTTCGCCTGTTCAATAAAACATTCTTGTGAACAGCTTTCCACGTCACTCAATCAAACACGTAGATCTACGAAGCGTTTTTTTTGACAGTGGTTTCCCATCTATTCCGTAAACACAGGTATTTTCACACTGTCAATTAAAAAATACAATCGCAGAAAAAAGGGTCAAAACTAATTCAGGCGAAAATGCTGGGGATTATCTCAGCATGCAAGAAAATAAATATTAACAATGATTTAATACAAAATTAATATTTTCTCATATAACCCCGACTGATATTTCTTGCCTGTTTTGCATTCCGAGATTACCAGCCTAATTTTGTATTAGCTGAATTTTTCTGATACAAATTTTGGTCAAATTATTATAAATAGCTCGTTTCCATGCCATCCAGAAGGTATAGCTACGACTCGTTTTTTTCAGTTGTTCCCCGTGTATTCCGTGCACAGGCCTATCGACTCTGCCATTCAGAAAATAAAATGGCAGATTAATTTCATATTAGATGCATTATACCTAATACAAATTTTGGATTCCCTTTTCAAATTTATGTTTTTACATTCTCATTAGAGAATCCATTATATTTGTGTAAAAATTGACCCATCCCTCCCCTTTTTGTCAAATGCCCCTGATTCCGAAAAACAGGTTCTTATACGGAATACGGATGTGTCTTTGTATGTTTGTATGTATGCATGTATTTATGTATGGCTGTGAGCACGATCACTTTCAAATAAATTGCCAGATTGGATTAGCCTTTTGTATACTCTTTTAGAGTCTTAAATTGAAGGTCAAGTTCATTATCCAGCCATTTTGGATAAAAATGTCAAAAGTAGTAGCATTCTGAAAACTTTTGATATGAAAACTTCATTAATATGGTAATGTTTGTAAATAAATTTTAACTTCGCTTCTTGAAATAGATTAAATAGATATTTGAAATATGCTTCAAATTCTCTACTCGGATCATATTGAAGGCAACTTTCCTTTTAATTATATTTCGAGCCTTATTCTAGAGATTATACTTATTTTACCATGCACTTATCTTCAAGTCGACTACAGTGCACATCGTTTATAGAACAAAAATTGTGATGTTAGTGACCCAGTGTCGTCCGCACGGCCCTGGACCTGATCTGATTCATATCTCTTTGTTGTGCGCTAGAGTAGAGACGCGTCTTTTTTATCGATCATCGATTTTCTAGTGCTTTGTGTTTGTGATTGTGGGGAGTGCTCAAGATGAGCAGAAAAAGGGGAAATACCGAATTCCTTGATGCCCTGGGGAATAAAATAAGTCGCATGCAGCAGTACGTCAATAATTTGACTAACTACGATCTTTCGTCGGACGAAGAGTCCTCGGATACTATGCCGCAGGATGTAAACAGGCAAGCTGACAACGATCTAGAATCGATCCTTGGAAGTACTTATGCGGATTTCAATATATCCGAAGCTGGTACTTCCAGACCAGGTAATTATTAATAGTCTAACCAGATGATTTCATAGATTATAATCTTTTGTTAAAAATACTGCGTAGTATAATATAATATAATATAATAATAATAATATAATAATATAATATAATATAACTGCGTCACAATACATAACGAGCTTGCACGTGAGTCAAGACATTTAAATGTAACTAAAATAAAAACTAAACTTACTTATAAATTATAACAAGTTTGTACGTGAGACAAGGCGCTTTAACATCCCGCACAAAAATATAACGAGGCTGCACGAGAGGCAACACGTTCAAAATTTTTCAATCAAAATATTTAAGAGCTTACACTTGAGACCGGGCGTTCATATATAATCGAAAAGGGCCTTTCGATTTAATTCAAAAATGAGCTTGTACCGATGACAAGACAAATGTGATTCTTCACAAGTTCTATTGACTTAGAAACGTTTATTTTGCTTATTTTAGAATCAAATAAATAGAAGCAAGCATCAAAAGACTCTGTCGATATTGAGACTCAGGACGGCGATGATCGTTCAGTACCGAAACGTTTGGCCTTTACCACTCCATGAAGTAATTTTTACCCAGGCTACAGTTTTGGATTAAAAAAGGCCTTCCTTGGAAAGAGTCCGAAGAATTACTCACAAAATATAAAAGGTGTAATTTAGTGGAAGCTCCAAAAATGAATCCTGTTATCGAGTCGAAAATGTCAGTTCCTACAAGAAAAAGGGATGACTACAAGAAACACGTGCAAAATGCTATCAGATTTTTCCTGATGGCGGTGGGGTCTATCCTTTCTACTGTGATCGTGGAGGAAGAAAGTATTGATCCCAAACCGATATTGGAAAATCTCCTTGACTCCTCTAAGATTTTATCGGACGTTCATTACAAACAGTCAGTCGCAAGAAGGGCGATGGTTACACCTGGATTCAACAAATCAGTAAAAGAAATTTTGGATACATCTAAGCCGGACGAAATCCTCTTCGGACGTGATCTTGTGGATAAACTATAACAGGCCAAGGCGATTGACAGGCTCACGGCTGACGCTAAACAGCCTTCCGCAAGTGGGATAACAAATGCAAAAAACTGGGACCGTCGCTTGGGATTCAGGCCTGGGCCTCCCCCGGCAGGTCCAGCTTCCCAGTTCAGCCCTCGGCTTCAGTTCCGAGGAAACCGAAAACCTCCTTTCTCACAGAAACAGCAGTTTCAAAAAGTCGAAGCGACACAGACCAAGTTTCCACAGAACAGGTTCCACAATGAAAAAATAAGAAATAGCAAATGTAAGTAAATTTAGAGGACGCTTAAAACACTATATTAAAGAATGGCGGAAGCTCACAAAAAATTTATTCATTTTACAATGCATTAGCGGTTACAAACTTATTTTTCACAGACCAGTCAGTCAATATAGAACACATGTTTCAAATATTGCTGAGCACCAACTAGGGAGATATAGAGATTCTATAAACTTGATATTGGAGAAGGGAGCAATTGAACCTTGCATGCCATTCCAAGATCAGTTGCTGTCACCCTACTTACTTAAACAAAAACCAGATGGATCCTACAGATGAATTCATAGATCCACCTCATTTCAAAATGGAGGATCTAATGACAGCGAGAAACTTGATTTTCCGGGATTGTTTTTTAGTCTCACTAGACCTCTCTGATGCTTTTTATCTTGTTCCGATTTCTGAGTCATACAGAAAATACTTAAGGTTTAAATTCCTAAGTACATTATTCCAATTTACTTGCTTGCCATTCGGTCTGTGTACCAGCCCTTTCATTTTTACAAAGATCATGAAACCGATCATGGCTTTGCTCAGATCTCAGCACTTAACCTCAGTAATTTACCTTGATGACATTCTCTGTATCGAAGACTTCTTCGATAAATACTATCAAAACGTGGGAAAAAACAATAACCCGCCTAAAATCCTTAGGATTTCTCGTAAATATGCGCAAAATTAATGTTCATCCGTCAAAAACATGTAAATTTTTAGGATTCATGATAAACTCGAAAGAACACATTTTATAGTGAACCCCACGCATACGCTTCGGGATTTTTCTCAGTTATTGGGGACATTAGTGGCAACTTGTCCCGGTATTGGCTGTGGTTGGCTCTACCTAAAGCAGATGGAAAGATTAAGAGATTCCACGCTTGCAAAAAAATGACTTTAATTATGAACTTAAAATTAAAATTCCTCTTGAACTAATCCCAGATCTGCACTGGTGGCAAAATATCATAAAAACCACAAAAAGTTCTTTCGAAGATGGACAGTATGGGAAAATAATTTTTACCGATGCCTCAAATTCAAGCTGGGGTGCTACCGGTAATGATAACAATATCTACGTGTTTTGGGACTTCCATCAAGAGCAATGGCACATTAACTACAAATACTTGTTTGTTGTAAAAACCGCACTAAAAGGTCTTGCTAATAATATTCGAAATTGTCAAATCCTGCTACGCATTGACAATATAACCGCGATAGCATATATTAACAAAATGCGAGGAACGCGTTTTCCTAAACTGCACAATCTTGCTAAAGAAATCAGGCGATGGGCGGAGTCCCGAAATAATTTTTTATTCGCCTCTTACATCCCTTCCAAAGAAAATACTCAGGCGGGCGCCTTGTCGCGAATAAGTAATGATGGCACGGAATGGGAATGAGCTAATTATGCATTTAAAAAGATCGTTCACAAATTTGGAAAAATGGATGTCGATCTTTTCGCCACATACCAAAATACTAAGTGTAAACACTACTGCTCGAGGTTTCCTGACTCAGGAGCTGTGCACATTGACGCTTTCACTTTCAATTGGTCAAGGTTAAAATTTGACGCGTTCCCTCCATTTACAGTAATAATCAAAGCGTTGAAAAAAATTAATTCTGAAAATTCCAGTGGCATTGTGGTATTTCCAAATTGACCAAATCAACCCTGGCTCATCCTGTTCCACCAACTTTTGGAAAGTAAGCCGCTTATTTTCTCAAGGCTAATCGTTCTTTATTATTATCTCCCTGTAGGAAGAAGGTCCATCCTAGAGCAGATACCCTGGAATTGATCCTGGCATCACTATCAAAATCAACACTTAACCAGTACTTGAAAACCAGTACTTACAAAAAACTTGACAGTATTTTTTCAAGAAAAAGACGAATTTTCAAAAATATACATGGATTATCAACCACGTGGTTAAATTTACAGATGAACCGATATTTCGTAAATTTACACTTGTTTTATTGTATAACTGATACATGTAAGAATACTGCTGCTTTCAGATCTTTAGTAAATAATTGGCCTGGGGCTTATGATATTACAAAGGACACGATTCCAGATTAGTAGAATGTGAAACTGCTGCAGATTTTTGCGGGCTAACTTTATCAAGCGCAAACTTAAAGGTTGAAAATCAATTACTATTCTCATAAAAAACGTAGACACATTCACATTATACATTTCTTTTAAAACTTTTTAAAAGCCTTTTTATTAGCATGCGTTAAAATCATTTTTTACAGGTACTTAAAGATAGTTTGCCATTAAAATCGACGATTGGTTTGACGTATTCTTTCATTTTAGAATTCGATTGTAAGTATGTTCTTACATGAAAGATCAACCAGGATCCTCTGGAGGTAATTATATTTCCATTTTAATCTCTTATTCTTTTTGCAAACTATAGTGAGTTAATAATATTATAAATACTTTTTACAGACACAAAAAATGAAATTATACACGTATCACGCTCATACTCATAGAACCTGAAGCTATGAAAATGATTCCCGTTTCTTTTCCTAATTTCATTCAGTACCTTAATTCATGACATTGCATTTTTCCTATCTAATTTTGTATATTTACCTCTTTTCATTTTCTGTTTTTTCCACACTAAATTCAGAACTTCAGATAAATAAATTTAAATTCTTATCGTGTATTCCTTTTATTCCTAGAGGTTCTTCGGGACAGTACGCTTAGCTGGAGACTCTAACGGCAATCCAGCAATTCCAACTTTTATCCATATATAGAAGATATTGACTTTGTTCAGCATCCTAATACCCCCAAAATTGGGAAATTGTTCCACCTCAATTGTTAATGATCCTGTTACTTCCACTGCTCCTCTTATGTCCATAGCTAGAATTAGAGAAATTCATGGGACCAATAGTCAGAACATATCGAAGGCTTTGAAATAAATTAAAAACAAGTTTGAAACCTTAATTTTCTATCTCTACTTTTTATCTTAGTAGTTTTTTGGTCAGTCTTAAAAGTTTTCAAACAAATTTAAAATTCTTTTATTTCATAGTTTTATGAATATGGCTTTACACGGGAGGAGAAACGAAGAATTTTTCTTTCTCTCTTTGTATGGAAATCTTACAATTTTATTTTATAAAAATCTCAATACATCAAGATATACAGGGTGTTCAAAAAGTCTCGATAACCTAAATATCTCTCCAGGTAAATATTTTTTCAAAAAGGTCAAGGTCA
>JAAAKG020145233.1:0-32894 GCA_010014905.2 Druon quercuslanigerum | reverse complement strand
AATATAAATTTAAACAATGATATTATTTTGTTTACCAGTGTATTATTTAATGTTTTTATGTTAAATATTAAATAGTGTCGATCACTGATCTAATATTTTTCGATTGTTCTCGTTTCCTTAAAAAAAACAATTTACCAGTAATCGACATTATTTAATGTTTAAAATCAGACAATTAATTTATGCAATTGTGAAAAAATAACATTATTGTTTAAATTGATTTTCAGATTCATAAAAAATTTTTAAAGATTGAAGTATTAATTAAAAAAAAGTGATATACGCGATTTAAATGCGGGCTAAGGTAAATTTTTTCTTGTTTCTAAAAAAAGGTCAAAAATAAGATCATTGATCACATGAGTGAAAGAAAATTCTTTTTTTGGCTTGAAAAATAAAGAATTTTGCTGAATTTCTTTTCCTTGATTAAAAAATTTTTATTCGTTGAAAATTCGTGTTTTTATTGCAAAATTTATTGTTTTTAGTTGAAATTTTTTGTTTCATTAAAAATTGAACTTTCCGAATAAAAATTAAACGACTTCTTTAAAAATGTAACTAGTTGATAGAATTATAACTGTCAAAAAAATAACGTTTTCGAGTTGCAAATATAACTGATATTTTTATTACAATTTTAATCTTCCTGATTAAACTACACTGTTAAATATTTATGTTCTTGGCACCTTCTTGGATAAAAATTATTTCTTTTAACAGAAAATTTAACTATTCCATTTTTGGGTGGAAATTTATCCTTTATAGATTGAAAATTCAACTTTCTGGTAAAAAATTTATTTGTTTTATTGGTATGTCTTCTTTTTGAGTAGGAAATTTAATTATTAGTTTGAAAGTGCAATTATTTTTAGTTTAAGTTAAATCTCTTTTGTATGAAAATTCGACCATTTGGTTGAAAATTTGAAAAATTGGTTAAAATTTAACTATTTTGTTGAAAACTTAACTGCTTCGTTACAAATGAATCTTCCTTGTTCGAAAATTAAACTTTTTTGTTGAAAATTTATCCTTTTCTATATAAAAGTCATGTTTTCTAGTAAAAAAAGTAATTTTTTTTTGTTAAAATAAATAAATTTAACATTTTTACATTTTAATAAAATTGTTTTCTGATGTTTATGAAAGGTGCCATGTTAAAATGTTACAAGATTAAAATGCTGATCTTTAAATATTATTAATGATCAGGGAAATTGAATAATTTATCAGGGGAAAATCAGGGAATTTTGAAAATAAATTTTTGTGGTCAACATGGAAAGATAAACCATCTCGTAAAAATGGAAAGATAAAAACGAAAGAATTTGACTAAAATATGAAAACTTCCGAGCGAATAAATTCAAGCCAAAAAATTCAGTTAAAAACAAAGGTTTATTTGATAAAAAATTAGCTTTTTTCTTTTATTAGAAATGAAATATAATTTGAGTAAAAGCCATTTTATAAAGTGGATTCCGCTTGTTTGTAGAGATTGGATCGAAGCAATCTAATCCGTCTTTACGGAATAGGTTCGAAAGCACTGATAAAAAGAGAAACAAGCAGAGAAAGAGAAAGAGAGAGTATAGCGCTTCCGTTTTAAATCCGGTTAAATCGATCCAAGCTTTGATTCCAATACTTATAGAGTTGCTTTTGCCTTGGCTCAATATGACACGTGATATTGGCTACATTTTCCGGCTGACAGCAACGAAGAAGATCCTTTGGTTTTTCAGTTGACGAGATCCTCTTGAACTTTGAGACAAGTCAAGGATATCTTTTTTCCACAATATTCCTTGATTTGGAAGTTTTTTTCTTTTTAATTTGAAATAAAATACAAAAATTTTGTATGCAGAAAATTAGATTATATGCCTTAATAGATGTATAATAGGAGAATACATTCTTTTAAATAAAATCAAGTATCGGTGCTATATTGAATCCAATTTTTAACAAAATAGTTGAATTTTCAAACAAAAAATATTATTTATCTACCAAATGAAATGAATTTTCAACCAAGAATGATCATTTTTCAACAACTCATTAATTTTTAACGAAACAGTAGAATTAACACCAAAATAGTTGAACTCTCGAACAAAAGATGGAATTTTTCAACAAAATAGGTCATTTTTAATTCAGAAAGATAATTTTTCTACGGTAAAAGATTTGTTTTCAATCCAAAAGAACAATTTTTTAACGAAGCAGTTAAATTTTCTACCAAATAGATAAATTTTTATACAAGTAGTTTAATGTGAAATCAAATATTTGAATATCCAACCATAATAGAACAATTTTTAAACAAAAATATCAATTTTCTACCAAATTGTTTACTATTTAGGCTAACGGGGGATTTTTCTACAAAACAGTTGCATTTTTAACCCCGAAAATAAGATTTTTCAACAACAAAATTAATTTACAACTACGTAATTAATAATTCAACAAAATTGATGATGAATCTTCACGCAGAAAAAATGAATATTCAGCAAAATAGCTGAATTTTCAAACAAAAAAATTATTTATCAACCAAATGAAATGAATTTTCAACCAAGAAAGATAATTTTTCAACAACTCATTAATTTTTAACCAGAGAGTAGAATTAACACCAAAATAGTTTAACTGTCGAACAAAAGATGAAATTTTTTAACAAAATAGGTCATTTTTCATCCACAAAGATAACTTTTCTACGTTAAAAAATTTGTTTTCAATCCAAAACATCAATTTTTTAACAAAACAGTTAAATTTTCACCAAAAACGGATGATTAACAAAATAGTGGAATTTTCAACAAAACAATATTGAATAAGCTAAATTTTTAACATATGCAAATTATGTTTCTACCATAAGGACGAATTTTCGACGATGTACATGAATTTCCCATCAAATTATTAAATTTTCCACTAACAAAGATAAATTTTCAACCAAAAATTGAAGTTTAATTTTCAGTTTATAAAATTAATTTAAAACAAAATTTAACCAGTTTAATACACCCAGAAAAAACGAATTTATAAAAAATTAGTTGAATCCTCAACCATAAAGTTGAATTTTGAATAAATATGATTAATTTTCTACCTAAAACGATATTCATCAACCAAATAAATAAATTTTCTACCAAGAAGGTAAATTTTCAACTTATGCATTATACATTTCCAGCAAAAAATGTAATCATTACATTTTCAGACAAAAAAGTAATTTTAACAAACAAAAAATTTGTCAAAAATAATATTTCGATTTTCAACGTAGGAGGTGGAAAAAATTAATTTTAAACAACGTAGTTAAACCTTTAATGTATTAGTGAAAAGATAGATCAATTTTGAAATGAAATATCAATTTTTAACAAAAAAGGAAAAATTTATATTTGTTAACATTTTCACTTTTTCTACAAAACAAATGAATGTGCAAAGCAAAAATTTGATTTTTTAACAGTTAATTTTCTACCAAATAGATAATTTTTGAATATAAGTAGTTTAATGTTAAATTAAATATTTGAATATCCAACCATAATAGTACAATTTTCAAACAAAAATATAAATTTTCCACCTAATGGTTTGATTTTCTACCAAATTGTTTACTATATAGGCTAACGGGGGTATTTTCTACAAAACAATTCAATTTTTAACCCCAAAAATAGGAATTTTTAACAACAAAATTAATTTACAACTACATAATTAATAATTCAACAAACACGATGATGAATCTTCACACAGAAAAAATTAATATTCAACAAAATTGTTGAACTCAGAACCAAAATAGTATAATTTTCAACCGAATAGTTCCATTTATATTCGAAAAGGTGAATTTTGAGCCAAGAAGATTTATTTTCTACAAAAAATACTACTTTCAACTAAACAGTTTAATTTTTAGCTAGAAAAGATCAAATTTTAATTTAAAATATCGACTTTAAAATAAAAAGTTCAATATTCACATAAATAGATGCATATTCAACCAACAACCATGAAAAATAATTTTTTCTGAAAAAGCCCAATTTTCTGAAAAATAAATAAATTTTTAAACAAGTAGCTGAATTTTTAATCAAAAAGATGATTTTTTAACGAACTAGTTCCATTTTAACAAAGTAAATAATTTTTTCAATTAAATAGTAGAATTTTCAACTGGACAAAATTAATACTAAAAAACAATTTAGCAGATTTTTCAACAACAAACATAAATTTTAACAAAAAATAATGGGATTTTGTTATCAGGTTCTATTAATTCATTTCATATTTAAGTAAGCCAATGAGAAAAAGGAAAAGTTTCTTGAAAACAGTAGAAGAAATTCTGTTTTAAAAGGGAAAAGGAAGGGAACAGGGGAATAGGGGAATTAGTAAGAAGTCAAATAAATAGAGTGATTTTACAAACTTATAAAGTTAATTTTACGGTTGCAGAGGAATCCTTCGCAAAATTCCTAAACTTTGTTAAAATTTATCTTCAGGAAATTTACTAAACGTTACTTTCACCTCGTCCCCTCCCTGATTGCTAACGTATAGTTTAAATAAAAGACAACTTTGTTTAAAGCATGTTGAAAGCACGTTCAAAGGTGAAAAATCATATGTCAAGATCAATGAGGAGATTATTTGAGAGTTGAAAGATCATATTTCAGAGATCAAAAAGACAAAAGTGAGAGGTTGAAGTTCAAAGGTCAACAGTCAAAAGTGAGAGGTTGACGTTCAAAGGTCAAAAGTCAAAAGTGAGAGGTTGACGTTCAAAGGTCAAAAGTGAGAGGTTGGCGTTCAAAGGTCAAAAGTGAGAGGCTGACGTTCAAATGTCAAAAGTGAGGGGTTGACGTTCAAAGGTCAAAAGTGAGAGGTTGACGTTCAAAGGACAAAAGTAAGAGGCTGAAGTTCAAAGGTCAAAAGTGAGAGGTTGAAGTTCAAAGTTCAAAAGTGAGAGGTTGAAGTTCAAAGGTCAAAAGTCAAGAGTCAAGGCATAGGTTAAAAGTCTTCTCTTCTTTCCCTTTCTCTTTCCCCAAATGTGGAAAAATTTTGTTTCCGTAAATTGGTAACATTTTCTTTAGAGTATCTGTAACTCTTCACTTAATTTCGAAATACAATTATGTAAAATCGCCAGCCACACACGCACTGACATCGAAGCAAATTGAAATCACTGAGTGGCAAATGCGCCTGGATTGTAATTAACGCGTTTGAATTGAAACAGAGCATTGCATTCCACGCTAATTGGTATTGAAGCAGGAATTAAGGGCCAATCACAGAGGTCGAAGGACAAGAGTGACGTATTTATTGTCATATTTTGTAGTAATTATGATGAATCTGATAAATTTGGAAATTTTTAATTAAACGCTCTTCCAGTTTAGAAAAACTTAAAAACAAAAATTACTTTCTTCCAACTCAGAAAAAATACATTCAACCAAAATACGTCCCTTTCAGGTCTGTACACATCTTTAAAATTAAAAAATTCCCTCCAATTCAGATAAAATTCAAAACCAAAAATACCTCCCTTCCAACTCAATGAAAATTTTTAAAAAATAGTTTACTTTCTTTTAAAATTATAGTTGTGAATTTTAACCGTTTTTATACATAAATCCCTTTAAGTTTGATTATTTTAGTATAATATTTATTTCTAGTATTTTTTAACCTTTAAAAATGTCATTTTCTAACATTTGATTTATAATTTATTATTTTCAATTAACAGTAAAATATTGTTAAACAATAAAAAATGCTTCGTTTGTTAATTAAAAAAGGCAAATATAAGATTTAAAATTAAATTAAAAAAAGCTTTATTATTTATTTATCAATTTTAAATTATTTAAAAATTTAAATTATTTAATAAAGTTTCAATCGGACGCTTACACTTCTTTGACTAATAAGGTTATTGAATCTATAAATTATTTTGTTTCGAATAAATTCAGAATCATCTTGTAAAATTAACTATTGTTCCATTAGAAAAATTCGAACAACATTTCAGTTTTAAAAATCATGAGTTAATTTATATTCACTGCTGATAAACCTAAAACATTTTTTGTTCAAAACTTTCAAATTTAAACGTTTTTAATTTTTAATTATTAATGTCTTCAAAGCTGCGTTTGAAAGTTATTTAAATTAAAAATATTTGCCCAAAAATGAAGTCCTAAAATTAAAAATTTGTAACGTACAAGATTTCAGAATTACTAACTGCACTAAGGTCATTTTTTGCTTCAAAGAAACTTTTCTTTTAATATGAGTTGAAAAAAAAGTTTGATTCAATGAATATCTTTATTTTAACTTATTTATATTTTTTATTGAATTTCCATTTACATCGAATAAATTCAATTTTTGAATTAAATAAATATATTTTTAATATTAATATTATTAATATATTTAATATTTTTTGTTTAAGTCCAAGAAATATTTGTATAAACTCAAATCTACTTAATTCGAGCAAATCCTTGATCTAAATCAAACAAATCTTACTAAACAAATTTTCGTTTCAATCAATACCGTAAATATTTCAAATTAAAATGATATTAAAGAAATTTTGTTATTAAAAATTGAACTTATCATTTAAAAAATAATCGAAATCGAACTTTTTTAATTGCATTATATCATGTGAAACGAAATTTGTGATATATCAAACGATAAAAAAAAGTTTTTTGTAAATTTGTAAAATTCCCGGTAAAAAAATATTAACTGTCATTTCCCGCTTTTTCGCGGTCTTAAAAAATAGCCTGTCATTTCCCGGTTTCCAGCCCCAGTAGCCACCCCGTAAATAAACAATTATTTTTCCATAAGAAAAATGAGAGCTTCACTCTCAAGAGTAAACATTTGCAAGAATATGAACAGAAGAATTTCAGAGCAGGCGAGTTACGAATAATTTGTGGGCTTGCTTGATTTGTGCGGACCGAGGCTTCTAGAATACAGGGCATTACTGCAATAAGAAGACCGTGCTGAAAGGGAATTGGGGTGAAAGGGGGCTGATGGGACGAGGAAGCGAGGGAAAATATAGATTTTCCGATGGTGGGTGCAAAATGAGTCTCGGCACGCGTTAGGAATATAACATAGCCCCCCCCCCCCACACACACACACGACAAATGAAAATTTTCTGTTGAGTAGGTCAATCTTTATTTAATATCTCAAAAAAAATTGTTATTAATGCTTCAAACATTTATACTATAACTACAAAGTAGATTGGTAAAATCGGTCCTTACGCAAAGATTCCTGTTACCGACGTGTTACCGACATCGAGAACATTCTAGAGCTCAAGTCACTCAAGTGGTTCATGTTTGTCCTCAGTTTCTAGAATATCCTCGATGGATACCGATAACATGAAATTACATTGCACATCAAGTAAATAAATGCAGAGCACTTTTAATTAAATGGATTATCTATAATGTCGATATTATTCTAGAAACTTAGCACGGGCACGAACCACTTGAGCCGTGGAATGGTCTTGATGTCGGTAACATGTCGGTAATAGGGATCTTACATTAGAATCGGCCTTACTAATCTACTAAAGTATTTTTTTTGAGACTTTAATTTAACACATAAATTGTGATAATTCCACGGATTGGAATACTAATTCACGATTTATTCTCTGCCCGAAAGCTCTGATAGTTTAATGGAATTCGCAGTTCCGGTATGTTGATCTGGTAAAGCGCCAGAGGATCATCGCTGTGTTAGCATTATGATTTTCGCACATAATTCCGCATGCACATTTACACTAAAGTTATTGTTAGACTACTTACATACAAGTCACAGAAGATGGCGGTATTATTAAACTACCAATCTCTGGAAATTTGTTTGGCGACGTGCCAATTTTCTCTGCGAAATAATGCCGAGTTATCGTTGCTATTTGACTAACCGCGATTTAAACCACAGGAAAAACAAAAGACTGGAATCGGTTACTGCCAAATACATGGGCATAAATTATGATTGGATAGGGAAACCACCCCGACCTTTAATGCGGATCAAATCTAAAGGATAGTAATAATACAGCTTTCAATAATCCTACATTATCTTTATTCGATAATATTAAATATATGTGTGGCCACTCAAATTTAAAAGAAAATCAGGCTATTTCTCGATTTTCCCGGGGAAAAAATTATTTTTTTCCCGCTTTTTGGTCGGAATATATTGCGTTTTTAATCAAATAGTCTAAAAAGATTGTAAAAAGAAGATTGGCATCTCAGCTTTAAAATGAGCCTAAAAACATTAAAATATCTCCAGTGGTTCACGAGTTATTACGAGAAATGTGAAAATTGCGAGTCACGGGATGGGTCCATAACCTGTCATTCGAGGATTTTCATCTCGGGCAAGTCTTGATATTTGTGATAACAGGGGAAAAATTAGGATTTTTTAGAATAAAGGAAAAAGAGGAGAACACGACAAACGGTGTGAAGTATGTGATTTAATAAACCACATTGCAAATTCTGAAAAATGTTTGGATCGTAATTTAGCTTTTACCTATATAATTACCGTGTTAAGAATCCAATTGCAAAAGTTGGAAAAAAAAACTGTGAAAAATTCTCCGCTTTGAAAAAAAATTCCCGACTTTATCCCGGTGCTCTAAATTCCATGTTGTTTCGGTGAGCGGTCAACTGCCCACCCTGATTATGGAAGGTATATCGTTTAAATATTTATTAAGTGGTGGAAGATTTTATTCATTGCTGATATGATTTTCAGAAATAGGCTTTTTAGGGGTTCATACAAAAGAACCTCGGATCAACCCAAAAGCTTGTAAGCCTCAGGGAATTGGACCACCCTAAATCCCAATCCAACTCGGCTCGACATACAAAGGAAAAATGGGAAAATATTGTTTACAAAAAGGAGAAACCCCGTTTAAAAACGGGTTTTTGGAAATCCAAATAGACAGGTTTACATTATTTCACCCTTAACATATGCCCTTTCCATATACTGTCAGCAGCACGATTTCACAGATCCTTGCTCAGGACATCCCCTTTATTCGAGGTAAATAAAGCTGTCTCGCCAAGCTTGGGAACGATTGCTCGATAGTGTATGGGAAAGAAATAGGAATTGCGGAGGCGGACGGAAAGAGACGCACTAGTTGAGAGCAAAGAAAAAGTAAAAAAAAACAAAATGATGAAAATAAAAAAAAGGAGAAACCCCAGACGTGGCATTTACAACGAGGGTATTCCAATATCTGAACATTTTCGCGGAAGTATGCATCGATTATCGATACTCGTTTTTTCAGACAGAACGAAATACCAAAAGATCGAGGAAAAGATTTTACCTAAGGAATAACACAGCCACAAAAAAGTGCCATGAGCGTTGAACTAGACCAACATACCTATATGACGTTCTAGAAACTTCTAGTGTCGCTCAAATTAAAGATTTGAACCTTGTATTTTTTTAAATTTCCAAAATGGCTAATTTGATCAAAAAACTTCTGGAAATTCGGGTGGAAATTTCTGTATCAGTGAGGCTTGTATAGATTAGCGAGTACCTTATCAATTTCCAGTGGCTAGGATCGATTTTTGCCGGCGGATTAAATAACACGTTGAACGCGATACTGTTATGATAGGGTAATAGGGTATAGTATAATCCGACGTTGGTAGAGTTATGCTACTGTGATATTAGTTTATGATAGCAATAACTATTATTAAAAATAATAAGACTGTTTACTAATTATTATTAAAATTTCTATAGAAAAAAACAAAACATAAACTGAGGAAAATGTTTGATTAGGGCTTGCAAACATTGGGTTGCTGGACAATTGGACAATTCTCCAATTGATCAGCTTTTGAGAAGAGGAAACTCAAGTACAAAGTTTGAAAGAGAAGACAATCAAATAATAAAAGCTATAGAACTTCTGAATAGATTTTGAATGAATCGATTATCACCAAAAGTCCGACATTGTTCAGTCTTCAGAAAGATCAAAAACGTATTATTATAGATCGAGAAATCTCGTTGAAGGGTGTCTAGGCGCCATGTCGGGGCCCAAGAAAGGCACCTCTTAAATTCAAACTCGGTGAAATTGCTCGTAACGAGTTTATGGCAGTTACACGAGTGGAATGCATAAAGTGGTAACGACGAGGTTCCCGAAGAAGCTTACGAACCGGAGATTCTGTCAGCTCCTTCATTCGATGAGGCTGCTCGAATCACAATAGAGAAATCGCGGGAAAACGGCCGTACTGCTCGTTCTCGAAAGCCTGTCAAGTTTCACTTAAAACCACGTTTAAAGAACAGTTGAAAAATTTAATTTTCCGAAAATAAGTTTAAAATCGTCTTCAAATACACACAAAGAGATTTTTAGGGATGTGCCATATTTTTAAGGGATCGGCCACATTTGAGGAATGTCTTGCATTTTTCTCTTTGTACCGTATTTTTATAGAAACACAACGCCTGTAGAAATGTACCAAATTTGAAGGGTGTGACCAACTTTTTGGGATGTACTGCATCTTTTGAGATGTACCACATTTTTTGGGTGTATCACATTTATAGGGATGTAGGACATTTATAAGAATGTACCACATTTTTTAGAAATGTAACACAATTTTAAGGGTTTATTACATTTTTATGGATGTGCCTTATTTTTAAGGATGCAACACTATTTTAGAGATGCACCGCATTCTTATGGACGCGCCACATTTGAGGGATGTGCCATATTTGTCTAATGGATTACAATTTTTTGGATCTACCATATTTTTATTATATTTTTAGAGATATACTATCCGTTTAAGAAAGTACTAAAATTGAAGCATGCGCCAAATTTTTAGGGATATACGACATTATTAAGGATGTGCCACATTTGAGGAATGTGTTGCATTTTTATGGATGCACAACATTCTCATGGATGTATCACACTTGTAGGGATGTACCACTTTTTTACTGATGTAACACATTTGTAAGGATGTGCCAAATTGTTATGGAGCAACCACATGTTTGAAAATGTTCTACATTTTAGTAATGCTCCATATTTTTGAAGGTTTTACAGTTTTAAGTATGTTTAACATTTGAGAGATATCTCACAGTTTTATGGATGTGCAAAATTCTGGAGAACGTGCTGTACTTTTATGGATGCGGCACATCTTTTGGGATATTATACATTTTTAAGGAGGTATCACATTTCTGAGGATATTTCATTTTTTTAGGGATTTTTTTTAGGTCATTTTCTGATAAATTGATGCAAACATTTTTTTTTTTAATTTTTATAATTTTCTCAGTTTTCTCAGTTTAAGTGCAAGATAAGTCAAAAACACGTTGCAAAACGCGGAATAGTCTACTTTGATAGAATTGGACGCATTGATTTTGTGAAATTCTAAACTCGTCACCTGAAAATTAGGAAAATCGAAATTAGTGAATGTTGCTCAGCTGCAACATTGGTCGTTAAAGGGTTAAGGATGTACCATATTTTTAGTGATGTACCATGTGATAAAACCCCCGTCATTGAGGGATATAAAACATATTAAATGATGATCTACTTTTTTAGAAATGCGCTAATTTATTCAAAACTATCGGTGCAGCATGTTCCACGTTTCCAGACTTCGTAGAATATAAATCAGCAAAGTCATTGTGTATATACCTCGCGATAGAGTGATCCACAGCCTCCAACACGTGATATATTATGCAAGCATCGAAACGGCTGGTACGGTTTCCAGGAAAACGTTTTTACGAACCAAACGCATTTTTCCAAAGCGCTCGCAGACCTGACATTATTCAAAAGCTCCAAGAACCACAGAGACATTTTATTGTATGCAAACGTCAATCAAACCTCGTATCACATAACCGACTTTTTTTGAGAGAAATTTCCCGACATCAGTTCAACGTGCAAATTTTGTGCTTTAAACTTGTTGCATAAGCTTTCATAATTAGAGAAGAATTATATGAAATGAGGAGAAGCATGAAATTAATTTAATTATCTCATTCTTATTTCAGTGATGCTTTATTTATACACTGTTAGAAATTTCTGTAGGAATTTTCAGAAACACGTCACTAAAGCTTTATACAAAAACCGTTTATAAATTTTCATAAACTGTAACCGAAATTTCAGCAACGGTGCATAAAACTCCAGTCTCATGTTTCAGAAAATTATTATGTGACAGTTTAGGAATTTTCAGTTACTGTAACTGAAAATTACAAGAGTTTAAACATTTTTTTGGTTCATTAATTTTAATATAGAACATGTAATCTATATTTGTCGTGAGGATATAAATAGGAAGATAATATGAGTGAAGTTAATACAAACAAAGCCCATCTTTTATGATAAGAAGTTTTTTTTATATTTGATTCATTGAGTATATTCCATAACATAGTTATTTGCATATAAACTTCGTTATATAGTCGTACTATAATTTTTATTTTTAAGACAAATATATACATCAAATTTATATTAAAATTAATGAACTAAACAAGCAAAATAGTTAAACCTTCAACCAAAGGAATTAATTTTCAACTAAAATATTAATATTGCGAAAAAAATTATTTCTTAACAAAAGTATTTCAAGCAAAATTTTCAAAATAAAATTTAAATCCTCTAACAGACAGAAGATGAACTTTCAAGCAAACAGCAGCATATTTTTCCAAAAAAGATAAAATGCCTACTAAAACAGATACATTTTTATATAAAAAATTAAAATTAAAAAACAGTTTAATGTTCATCCGAAAAAGACTTTATATTGACATTTTGACATGAAAATATAAGTTTTCTAAAAGAAGAAGTAAATCTTCTGCGAAAATTAATCTTTAATTTTTAACCCAAACGTACGATGTTTCAACAAAACATTTGAAGTTTTAATAAAAAAAGGACAACTTTTTGGAAAAAATGGTTGAATTTTTATACAAACAGTTGCACTTTTATCTAGGAAAGGTGTCATTTCTACTAAATTAGATGAATTTTAAGATCAAGAAGAAAAATAGATAAAAAAATTTGAATTTTCATTCATTCAAGAAAAAAAAAGAGTTTTAAACAAAAATTTTGAATTTTAAACCACAACCGAACATTTCTAACAGTGTACGTTTCCATATTTTGCATGCATGGAATCAGAAATCGACAGTAAGTGGTTAAGCTGTAATGGAATTGACTCTCTGATATTTCGTACGAATTTCCACAAATTTTCATGAGCTCACATACGCAAAGAGAAATGAACTTGTAAAATTAAATAGAGAAAACTGGTCGTTGGTGTTGATTTTATTCTGTTTGGCTTGCGCATCATATTTAATCTGTTTATTTAAATTCAGAATGAAAAATATTCAATGCAGAAAATCATTTTCTGTGGTAATAATTTTACTCTTGAGTAACTTTGAATAATTTATATTTTAAAGGGTTTTCCAGTTGATTTAAAATGTACAAATGTTAATTGATAATTTTTATACATAGGGAATAAATTGAAGTTTCATATATAAAAGTGAAGCACAATGTTTTCAAAGATGTGCCACATATCATATTTTTATAGGTGTAGTGCGTGTTTAGAAATGTGCCAAATTTGGAGAATGGACCCAATTTTTAAGGATGTACCACATTTTTAAGGATTTGCGACATTTTTAGAATTAGAGGCTTGTGCATCATAATTAATCTGTTTTTTTTTTTAATTTAGCTTGAAAACTCAGAGTTTGTAAATATAATGCAATTATTGATGCAAAAATAACACCTTTATCATTTTCAACAAACTACTTTAAAATATGTGAACATATAAACTTCTAAACAACATATTTTTTTGATCCTGATAAAAAACATTCTTTTCAAAATGTTCCTTAGATTCATTTTTACTGGGATCAAATAAATTTCGAATTTTGTCAAAATGTAAGTCACTGTGATAACAACTCCGGAATCGGAATTTTGAAATTAAGTTCCGGTAACTGCAAAACGAGAAAAGGATAACGGTTTTCAAAGCTTTCTCATAAAAGATCACAATCGATGAGCACTTTCTGGAAAACCAAAAAGTCGGCTCGTAAAGTTAATACGTGAATTCCCTCAGGTGAAACGAGTCGAGAATAGCATGGACGTCAAAGATGTAGCATTTTTCCATTTACTTGCATGCCTGCTTTAATGTAATGTTTTACGGTAAATTGAAGGCCTAGAGAATGCATAAAATTACCCATTTTATTCCAGTTGAATTTTTAACAAAATCATTCCATTTTTAACAATATAATTGAATTTTTGTCAATTTATGGAATTTTCCAACTACAACGATGCATTTTCAAATATATGGCCAATGTTTAAAACAAACTGTTGAATTAAGGCCAAATTAACCAAGTAGTTGAATTTTCAATTTAAAAATATCAATTTTCAATCAAAAAAAGAATAGTTCTATTGTCAGCAAAAAAATTAATTTTGAACAAAATTAATGAAGTTTTAAGAAAAGAAATTAATTTTCAGCTTAAATATTGAATCCTCAACTGGAAAAGTTAAATATGCAGTTAAAAATTAAGTTTCAACAAAAAAACGACTTTTCAACCAAATAGTTGAATCTAACAGAAATAATACTTTCTCAATTATAAATGATGAGAATGTAAAGTGTTTAATTTTTAATTAAACATTTAAATTTTTAACCCAAAAAGATGAGATTTATACCAAAATAGGAATTTTCAGACAAAAGGAACCAAATTTGCAAAATAAATAATAAAAATTTTCACTAAAAATATAATCATCCGGAGAAATCAGGTGCATGAAAAGAAAAACTAACACAAGGAAAATAAATTACTAACAAGATGACCAATATTTTATTTTCCCTTACAATTAATATTCAACGACAAAAATTATAATCTTGTAAAATTTTTAACAAAAAATCTACATCAATAAAGCCAATTAAAAAAATAGTAAAGGAATTTTTAATATCGGTTATTTGACTTCCATTAATTTAATTGAAAAAAAAATGTTTGGGGCCTCGACAGGGAAAACTTTCCCAGGATTCTAGTACGGCCTTGGTGAGGCACTAATAAGGATAAGAAAATTTTGTCTGAACTGAGTCTAACTTTCGAGTCAATTGCGACAAATGCAATTAGGGCTCTGATGCGGAAAACTTACTCGATGCGATAATCGAGCTTTAATCGAGTTTAGTAAACAGCAGCATGATTCCGGATTGATAACACAAACATTGTACAATGCAATTTAAAGCGATCTCTCCTATTTATCAGTGATACAGGAAAATAGAAACTTGAGATGCATGTGTATGTACAGCTAAACGTAAATATGATTGGGAAGGAAACTCCAAGTACAAAGTTGTAAAGTTTCAAAGTCCACAGTTCGAGTCAGCGGAATGGTGTTTACGCTGAATGTGAGAAGCGAGTGCGGAACTCAGGAAGTTGCCAGATAAACTTAAGGATCTCTTCAATTCAGCGAACGTTATTGCCATAATAACAAAAAATAAAATCATCGCTAAACTTGGAATATGAGAAATAAAAATAAAATTTTTAATAATGAACGAATGAAGACACACTAACGATCAAAATTCTATTCAAAACTATTTTCTATTCTGAACTTCCACTCCCTGCATGCTTTAGAAAAGAAAAGGAAAAACTGAAAACTGAGTAAATTAAAGCCTGGAGTCTTCTCTTTAAAATGAGCTCAAAAAAAAATGTAAACACCTTCATTGGTTCTCGAATTATCATAAAAATGGTGGAAGCGTGCCCAAGCCGAATATCGTTCAGTCAAGCGGCAGTCCAACTAACGCGTGGGAAATAAGAGGCGCGTGGGAAATAACCAACTGATTTTCGGTTTGGGCACGCTTCCCTATTTATTTTGATAATTCGAGAACCAGTGAATATTTTTAAAGTTTCTTGGCGTCACTTTAGAGAAGAGATTCCAGAGTTTAATTTAGCAAATTTTCTGTTTTTTGCATTCACTTCCCTAAAGCAGGTAGATGGTGGAAATGGGCAATAGAAAATTGTTCCAAAACGGAAAGTAGGTAGGTCGCTCTATTTCACATGCTAGCTCGGGCCCTATTACTCGAAATTTTTTTCAAGCAGGGCTCAATCGAAGAGGAATTTAATAGGCTTTCTAAACATTTTTTAAAAATGTTTTTTAACTTAATTTTTCGCACATGCAGTCACTTTCGAATACAAGCCTGTTTTGAATCCGATAATGGGTATCCGGGTATGAGAAGTAATGAGAAAAGTATTGAAGAACAATTAGCACAGAATTTCCTCTCAGTAATTTGACGAGTTGTCAACTTTCAAGCCGCATCCGGCTTTTTTCTCAGGAGGGATTTTTCTCTTCATTTGCAATGCCTGATTTTACGAACAACTTGCAAGTGGAACTTTCACCTTCTTGCAACAGAGTAAAAAATCTCGATAGTTAATGATGTGAAAGTATGATTTATTTGGTCCTCATTATAAAATTAGTCTCAGTGCATAAAAACACGTGTCAAACGTTAGATTACGAGTTAAGAAAGATTCAATCAAGTTGAATCTACTTCAAGAGAGTCTAGTAAAAAAGTTAACTCCATATAAGTGCCATGAATCAATTAAGAAGACTTTTAATCAAATAGTTGACTATCAGCAGAATAATTAAATTTTTAACCAAACAATAGAGTTTCGAACCTTTAATCTTTGCTATTTTAGAAATAATTAATTGTTTTAACGTGTTCCAAATGTTACCTAAATTATGTCTCAAAGCTACAGGTTTGCACTGCAAATTAATAGCGTAAGGATAACCCCCAAATGTGTACAATTTAGAGCAGCGATCTTGAATTCCGCTTACCAACTGGAGAAACTCGAGCATTGCATCGGCAATGCAAATATGTTTCTGAGGGCATAAAGCAAAGCCATTCTGAAACTATTACTGAATCACGGTCAGAATTTGAAGTGAGCTTAGAGAATTTCATCCTTAATGAGTCTAGTACCTAAAATTGTGCAAATAAAGGGTAATTACATCATTAGTATAGAGGGAGGGCCTCCCCATTTCATTCTCGCCTAAAAATATTCAATAAAAAATATTAATATTGAACAACAGTCTAATTTGATTAAAAGAAGTTAAAAAGTGACCTATTTGAATCAAAATTAACAAAAAGTGACTAATTTTTCAACCAAAATGAGACTAAAATGAACTAAAAGTTACTTAAAAGCATTAATAATGCAACTAATGTTCTTTTTAATTCAAAAAAATTCGATGGAATTTGTAAGAATACAAAAGAGATAAATAGAATTTAAGTAAATTTAGAAGAATTCAAGACTTCGATGAAGTTCATAAGAATTTAAGTGAACTGAACAAAATTAAATAATAAATAAAACTCTCTCCACCAAACTGAACAGAATGGGAGTGACTGAAGTACAAGGCAAATTCAGACGAATGTTAGTGAATTGGAAAACATTTTTAAAATTCCCAAAAATTCATTTACTTCAGTAAAATTCATCAAATTTAAAATAAATCCAAAGAAAAATCAAGTTAATTTTAAAACAGTTCAAATATATTAAAATATTAAATATTAAATCAATTTAAAAATTGATTGAGTTTATTAAATCTGGGGTGAATTTAGACAAATTCAAGGAAATACCAGAGAATTTTGATAACATCAATAAGAATTTGAGAGTATTAAATAATGTTTTAAAAATCACATTATTTTCATCGAATTGAATAAAATAGGAATTAAAAAAATTCAGGTTAGACATTGGTTGAAAATTCAACTATATTGTTGAAAAATCGTTTTTTTTCACTGAAAATTAAAACATTTAAATTAGATTTAAATCCAAAATAAAAATCTTATTGAACGTCCAATCACAACATCAAAGAAAGAATTTTCCAATCCTAAGGAAAATAAGATTTAACCAAATTGTTGAATCTTATACAAAAAAGTTTAATTTTTAACAAAACTGATCAATTTTCAAAAAAATAATTAACTTTTTAAGTAAATAAAATAGGAATTTTAACCAAAAAATATGAATTTTTAACAAATAGTTTAAAAGTTGGTATTTTAAGCAAAACTTATTTCAATTTTAAATAAAAAGCAGTTGAATTAAAATTTAAAAAAACATTTTAACAAAACAGGTACATTTTTAATAATAGTTACATTTTCTACAAAAAACTATACATTTCCATAAAAAAACTTAATTTTCAGCAAAATAGTTGAATTTCCAAAAAAGCGGCGAATATTGGGACTCTAATATTTTTTTCAAAGTTGATTGTTATATGGTTTGATTTTAGATGCTAGCAATCTGCGTTAAAAAAAACTATCTTCATAATTTCGTTATTTTCTTGCGTAATAATTTTTGTAATTTTTTCTTTTTTAATGCTATATTCGGTTTTTGGGTGACATTAAAAAAGTTTTGATCATTTGAGAGTTTTCTACTGATAAAAATACAATAGAACCAAATTTAAACGTCCAAAAAACAAAAATTAAGAAAGTAGGTGTTTCTAATAGTTATTTTTGTTTTTTCAAATTATTTCTTTCTAGCTTATTTAACACAATATTTTCAATAAATAAGGGCGTGGTACTGACAATAATATGCTTTTTTTCAATTCTGTTGTTTATCTGTTTTTCAATCTGATCTTTTTGAATTTGTTGCTGATCTGTTTTTATCAGTAGAGATAACCAGTTTGAATACGGACCTAAAAAAACTAAATTAAAATGATTAAAAAATATTTAAACTATAAGACACCGCCTGATTAGTGCAAGAAATTTTAAATAAAACAAAATTAAGACTTTTTCTGTGAAGGAATACGAAGTTTGTGAAAGTGGTTTGCAGCTTTAAAGCTTATGAATAGGTGATAAATTTGTTTCGGAATAAGTGGCATTTTTTCTTCTCATCGGTAAATTAAAGTGAGATTTTTTCGAAGACTTTGTTGCGACATTCTACGCAAGATTTGTGACCTACAAGACAACATAGTGGTGGATACGTGAAACATCTGTCTCCTCCGATCCCGCTATTTATTTACAGTTGGTGTACTTACTCACTTACCCAGTACACTTGCAGTCTCATACAAACGCAAAGTGACAGCACAAATATTTTGGCTGAGATTCAAGCACGTTACGTGTTCGGTATTAGAAACTTCTCATATTTTTCCTTTTCTAATCATTATAACCTTTCATGTTTGACTGTTTCTAAAATAGACAAAGTTAAACAAATATGAAATGAAGTTATCTGCATTTTATTTTGTCATTTAGCTATTCAACAATTTTATAAGTTCAGCTGGCCCACGCAGTTTCTCATCGTGCGAGGCAAGAGATGGTTGCGACTCTTGTCTGAAAAACGCAGCGTGGCGGAAAGGCGCATTACGCGGGTACTCACATTCAGAGATTGCGCAACATTATGCATTCAAATTGAAAACGTTTCAAGCGGCCCTGACTGTTTAAGTTTCGATACTCGCGATTGAGTAACAAGGCTACCTTCAAGCAACCCTTGGAAGCCTTGGCTAAACCGACAGTCAGTTTTGTAGATTATTGCCAGTTTTGTTTCACTCACTTGAATTATTTTAAATTCGCTCTAATTGGGTGAAATCAATGAAATATTTTAACTTTGTTTAAAAATGAATTTGAATTCCTTTGGAATTTACCCTAACTTATTTTATATTACTTTATTCTGATTTCTTTGTATTTCTCTGGAGTTTCTTTTTAATTCTACCTGCATTCTTTTGAATGGACTTGAATTCTTATCAATTTACTTAATTCAATGAATTTTTTCAAAAGTTTTTATTATTACACCCTGAAGTCTTTTAAACTCATCTTCAATTCTTAAGCATTCCATCATATTCCTTTGAATCGTCTGAAATTATTCTAAATTCACTCTTATTTGACTAAAATCTGTGGAATTTTTGTTATCTTGTTACATTTGGATTTGAATTAATTTTAACTGATTTCGAAATTTTTCGTGATTTTTTATTCTTTTGACTTCTTTGGAATTCTCTGGCATTTTTTTTATTTAATTTTTTTGATTCTTTTCAATTGTTTTCAATTCACTAGAATTATTTTGCTTCGCCTTGAAAGCTGTTCCATCTTACTCAATTCGATGATAATTGTCCGTTTTCGTAAATTATGCTCAATTTACTCAAATTCTTAAAAATTCCTTAAAGTCTCTTGAATTCTCTCGAATTTTTCTAAATTCCCTTCAATTCTATCTAATTCAATTATGCGAATTTTTTTAATTTACTTAAATTCCTTTAAATTTGCCCTGAATTTTTTAATTCCCATTTTATTCACTCCATATTTAATAAACTGTTGTGGTCCAAATTTGGTCGTTCAATTCTTGTTTTTTAAAGGAGTTTACATCGATTAACACCATTGTTGAAAATTCAACTGTTTTATAAAAAAAATCGGCTTTTTGGTTAATTTCAACTTTTTTTGATTTAAAATTTAAATCTTTTTGGTTGAAAATTCTTCTATTTGGTGGAAAGTTTTACTACTTATTGAAAAAAAATTCTTTCAAAGCGACTTGTGTTTTAATAGCTTCAATTTACGTTTATAATTCTTAAAACATCAATCAAAACCTTGTATAGTAAAAAAAGTATATAATAGAAGAAAATTTGGCCGAAAATCTCGATTTTAGGGTTTTAGAAGATTCTTTAAATTCTATGGAGGGCTATTTTTACAAAGTTTTATTTTAAAGTTTATGAGGCAACTAATTAAGCCGGAAAGCTCTTTCAACTATGACGGGTTGATGAAAATAACGCAAGATGTATATTCCGCTGCTTAAGTCTAATTTTACTTATACTCCCATTTAATGGTATATCAGAGTATGAGAGTTTCTGCAATACACAATTAAGCCAAAGTTGCCTTAATTTAATTTGCGAGTCTGGCATTAATCATTGAAAAGCTTAGAGCGGTACTGAAATTGAAGTAGTTAATATTTTATACCTGTCCTATTTTAGTATTTTGCTATTACGATCTTTGGATATTCAGCTGAAGGAATCCTCCTGAATAAAATAAGTCGATAACACGTCTTACCTGAAACAAAAAAGAAAACATTCATTAAAGAGGAGTCCTAAATTGAGAAGACAATGTACTCTACAATTGATTTCATAATTGAAAAATTAGTCAACGTAGGCGCCGGGAGCCTACATAAAACGGTTTAGTAGCTTATTAAGAAGTTAACGTCTACCTCCACTGCTTTCCCCTCTCCTCAATACCCCAGCTAACACACACTCCATTTTCCCTATTTCGATTCCACACACCACATTTGCCCTGAGTTTCTGTAATTTCTCCTCCCATACTAGCCCTACCATCCTTACCTCTCTCTTCCCAACCCCTAATTACCCTTCACACTCCCTCCCCACACTTTAACTTTCCTTATTTCATTTTTCCTCTTTTCCCTCACACTTATCCGACCCCTAAATTTCCTCTCCATTCCTCTAGTTCACCTACCTTATTTTCTATACTTTCTCTCCCCTCACTTTTCCATAGTTCCTCACACCTTATGTCACTTACATCGTCTCCCTCACTTACCACCAACTCCCTATTTTCATCTCTCCTCATTTCCCATACTGCCTCTCCCTTAATTTACTATTACTACCCCTACTTCCTCTGCCCTAATTCTCCCTACTGTCCCTCATTTTCCAATAAATGCCCCTCCTCACAATTCTCCTCCTACCACATCCCATCCTACTCCTACCATCTCTTCACTGCTCATCATTTTCCCTTCCATACTTCCTGTCCAACCACACTACACAGTGCCTCCTCACTGCCCATTTTTTTTTTGCATACTTCCCATACTCCTACCTACCTACTTCCTCTCATTTCCCAGTACATTATTCTAATTTACCTATGCTTAACCTGTTCCCTTGATTTCTTTATCACTTACCCTCCCCTAACCCTTATCTCCTAATTTATCCTACTTTCCCTACTCCGCTCATTTCCTCTCATTTTACCTCCTCTAATATCTCTATACTTAATATTTTCACCACATTTTTATATCAGTTCCACTCTAATCATTACCCCCCCCCCCTTCCCCCACTTATTATCCCCTTATTTCTTCCCTAGCTCTCCTCCCTCACTTCCCATCAACTCCCCTACTTTTAATGATTTCCCGTAGTTCCTCTCCCCTCACTTCCTTATCACTTTCCGTCCTTCAATTTCCCCTCACTAAACTATCACTTTATGTTTTACCAGCGTTGTCTGATTAACTGCAGAAAACTATAATACTGACTGAGAAAAAAAACCGTCCCCCCTACTCAATTACTTTCGTGCTTATGATTGAAATTCAAAACGTTTAAACTTTCTCGTGAAGTTATAAACTTGAGAGCTTTAAAATTGAAATATTCGAGTAAAGAGACTTTTGCATTAGAGGCAATAAACTTTCCGACCTGTTGTGAAACGTTTTCCAATTTGCAGAAGCTCGACGATCGTTAATTAACGCGATTCGCCGAGCTTCCGTTTAAAGGAGCGTGAAATTCAGAGTATGGGTGCACTGGGAAAAGTTGCAACTGCTGTCATTATATACTGTAATCAGGAAAAATTCGAACATCCCGAATTCTCGTCTCGTAGCGACGACTTGACTAAACGGGTCTCAAGTACTGGAGAACCAATTAAGCACGAAGCTTCCTCGAATACGAGACGACTTCCTGTTCCAGTTGCAGTTACAGTTACAGTTCCGTTATCCGTTCCTTTCATGTTCCTATCTTGTTTAACTCTAATGGTCTACTACTATCCGTACGAATTCTTGAGATTAAGAAACAACGAGATAATGGAGGAAAACATATTACATTTAATTTTACTGATAATAAAATTCGGCTTTGAGCGGGTTCTATCTAGGAAAACTGATCTGGCTTACACTAATTAGGCCCTGATCAGGCTCTGGCAGGGCTCTGGCTAAAGATTAAAATGTAATAAAAATTACTATTGTGCATTAATAATTTGGGTAATGTTCTTTTTATATCAAAACAATTCGATTAAATTTACAAAAATTCCAGGAACTTCAGAATTTGTACGAATTCAGGATAAATTTTTAAGAATTTATAATTAACGTATAACAATTCGAGATAAATGCAAAATATTTTAAAATAATTGAAAATTTATCCACAACATTTCATCGGTTTCAGTAAAGATGAAGTAAATTTAGAAAAAATTGAGGGAATTCGAAAGACTGATAAAATTCATCAAAAATTTGAGTAAATTTAACAAAATTTAACAAATACAAAATTTTTTATATTCTTGAATAAAATTAGAGTGAACAGAATTTATGGGAAATTTCAAAAAAATGTATGTGGGTTAAAAAATAATATAATAAAAAAGTCGAGGAAATATAGTTGGAGTGAATTCAGAAGAATTCAAGAAGAAGCTTCGATAACGTTCATACAAATTTCATTAAATCAAACAAAATTTTTTTTAAAAACCTCCAGGGAAGTGAACAGAATGAAGGCGAATTTAAAAGAACTTTAGTGAAATAAAAAAATTGCAAAAAAGAGAAAAAAAACCAACGAATTAAATAGAAATACGGTAAATTTATAGGAATTACAAGGAAATGTAAAAAAGGTGATAAAGTTCATAAGAATTCAATGTGAATTAATAAAATGCAAGGATAAATTTTAAATTAATTGAAATTAATTGGAAAATAGGAAATTTTAAAAATCCAATATTTTCCATTGATTTCAGTAAAATTGGAGTGCATTTAGAATAATTCAAGTAATTTAAGCCAATTCGAAAGAATTCAGGAAATATAAAAAAAATCAAGACAATTGAAAAGGTATCAGGATGAATTCCAAATGAATTAAAATAAATTAAAACAAAATTGAAATTCGAAATAATCATTTTATTTAAATAAAACTGGCGTGAATTTAGAATGATTAAAAAGATACATTAATAATAATTGAAGGTAATTTCAAAATAATGCAAACTCCTGTAAAAAACAAGAATCCAACGACCAAATTTGGACCACAACGAACAAAGAAATAATGCTCCAAGTGTAATCTGAAAAAAAATTTGTTAAAAACAAAAGTTTCAGACAAAAATAAAAAAGCTTTATATGAAAAAACAAAAAAAATTATCTATTAGTTTAAAACCCGATTGGGATAAATTAAACAAAAGTTATCCATGAATCTTGTTTTTCTTTTATTTTCTCTATTTCGGATTTATTTACGACAGATTTTTTTAGTGTGTTTACAACTGATTGACCTACTGACCCTCATTCGATATACTTTTTTTAATGTGATTTAATAATAATAAAAATAAAAAAAAGTATTTTTTATTTTTGTCGGAAATTTTTGTTTGTAACAAAATTTTTTCAGATTACAATTGAATCATTTTTTTATTTGTTCGTTGCGGTCCCAATTTGGTCGTTGGATTCTTGATTTTTTACAGCAGTTTGTATCAATTTGATGATTGGACATTAAATAAAATTTTAAATTTTGATTTTAATCTAATTTAAATGTTTAAATTTTCAGTGAATTCAAAATGAATTTAAACAAACACAAAAAAAATTCATCCAAAATATTTGAATCATTTCGATGCAAATCTTTTCATTTTTGAACTTCATTATAATTATTGGAAGATTCATAATTATTTAATAAATATTGTGATTTTTTTAAAGAAATTCAGTAAATAAATTCATTTTTTAGTTATTTTTGGCAATAAAATTAGTTTTTTTCTTTAAATTTTACTCTTTCTAAGTGAAAATTCCGCAATAATTTTAGTTACACAAATAATTAGTTGATAAATTGTATGATTTTCTTTAAAAAATTTCCATAAAAAAGTGCATTATTCGGGCATTTGTCGAAGGAGAAAATCGGGTAGGAAAGGGGATAGCTCGGAAACTCTTCGCTGATCTCTCTAGTGATCACCTCAGGTTGAGAACATCACAAAGTCATCGCACATTACAGCTCATACATTCTATGAATGACTTTATTCAAATTTTGCGTTCAAGATCGGAATTAGTAGCCTCTCCCCTAAATTTCTGATCTAAAAATCAATTGCAAAGTAAGTTATAAATTTTTTTGGCAATCAGTATCAAAATCACGTTACACAATTTTCAAACGCTTCGTTTATCGAGGGATTTTTGATTAAGCCCAAACTTCCAGCAATAAAAATGCTTAGTAGGATATAATTAAGTTTTCTGAAAAGTTTTACCCTAATTAAATTATTCGTTAACAAAATAGGATCACAGCGCTATTTAACTCGTTAGAATACAACTATGTTTGTATACAAAGTTCTTGAAATAGGTGTACTTTGAAAACATAATGTTAAAAAAAGCGAAGGCATCTTCAATTCATTTTTAAGATTAGCTAGGAAGGTATTACACATCTCTTAAAATTTAAAGAACATTGTATTTGGTTCCTAAGCAAATAAATCTATTATAAATATTGAAAATGAAGAACTAAAAAGTAAATGTTGAGTTTGCTAGAAACTCTAACTGGAGGTAGAAAAATAAATAGAAACAAAGAAAATAAGGCTAATAATATTAGCAAGGTAAAGAAAAACAAGGTATTTGTACGTACACTTCCTTTAAAAAGAGAAAAATTTCAATACTTATGAAAGTGAATAAAAAATAAATTAATTAACTTTGAAGATTTTTTTTATTATTTTCATTTCGTAAAAATTTGCGTAAGTAAAATTAAGGCCATACTTTATATACATACTACTGTATAAACCACAGGAAATAAAGGAAACAGGATTTTTGTATTGAGTAATAAATTAAAAATATTAAGGATGTTTTTAGTATAACGTCGCCAAGCACATTACTCAATCTTTAACTTGATTTATGAAATCAAAAAACATTGTCACATTTCTACGTTTAAAAAATTTTGGAAACGAAATATAAATTTACTGCAGAAAGAATAGTTTAAGGCTATATAATCTTCGATCGCTTCGTTTATCGAGCGAAGTTTGAGCAAATATCAACTTTCTGTGAAGAAATTGTTCACAAAACTATAAGCTAGTTTTCTGTGAAAACCTTTTTTCTAAAAACTGAATAGGTAAATAATTGCGAATGTAAAACTTGGAGCGCGCGATTCGTAACAATCCATGTCTATTAGACGCACGGAACCACTCGCAATACAGCTAGCGAAGGAATAAAAATATAAACAACGAAATACCTAGAGTTATATTAGATGATCTTCAAATGTTGTATTAGCTCTTCTAGCATCATAATAGTTGCAGTTTCTGTAAAATTAAATAGATCATTGTGCTTTTTGATACAACAATATTCACATCGTTCCGCGAGTTAAATAATATTTCGTGAAAATTATAGTGGAAGGAATGCTCTCTTTTTTTCGAAGTGGAAAAAGAATCACAGGGTACTCTTCGTGCTAGGAAACGCACTAGATGTGAAGATAACTGGTCGAAAAATGTTACGAAAAAATGGAGAAATAACGCAAGTGCAATGTGTGAACAATTCATTCTTGGTTTAACTAATTGAAAACAAATTGAATAAATTGAGTAACTTCTGTAAAATGATTCTCGTATAATGCATTTGATAAAATCCGGACATGTATTGTATGGAAATTATAAAGAATTTTTTTAGAATTTATGGGTAGAAAAGTGGACACAGCTGTGATTTGAAAAATTTAATTTAATTTATATAACTTGTTCATAATATTTTATTATTTAATATTTATTATTATATAACTTGTTCACTCGTGCGTTATTATTCTGAACTTTCGCATCATTCACCTGCGTACCTACATTTGGGTCCGCCCTTATGCTTGTCGCCTACAAGAGTTTAGTTCGCGCGCTCCAAGTTTTGCAGTCGCAGTTTTTTACCTATTCAGTTTTTTGAAAAAAGCTTTCACAGAAAACTAACTTATAGTTTTCTGAACAACTTCTCCACAGAAAGCTTACATTTGCTCAAACTTCGCTCGATAAACGAAGCCATCGAAGATTATAAGGATCTAAATTCGGAATGGCCTAGAAAACAATTTTTTATTCTGTTGTAAATAATGATATACACTTTTCGCTCATACCATCGTTCTTAAGATACGCTGGAGAGTATTTTCTCTAAATTTCATTAAAAAATTACAAAAACTGTAGATGTGACGACGAGCGAGAGACCAAAAATTAAATACAAATCGTCTTCAGAAAAAAACATTATCATGCTTATCTCAAAAACTCTAACAGATTAAACTACTTTTCTAGAGAAAAAAAGATGTGCTATCTAATTTCCTATAAGAATGCATTCTTCAAAAATCCAATTTTTAAATATCGATTTTTAGTTGCCAGTGGCCAACCTCCCTCCAACTTTACCGAGTTATGTCCCCCTCTGGAATCGGAGCGCTCAATTGTCACCTATCACGCACTCGATCAATGCTATTCGAATGCTCCTATTGTGTTAACGAACAATTCAATTAAGATGAAACTTTTTAGAAAACTTAATTATATCCTACTAAGTATTTTTATTGCTGGAAGTTTGGGCTTACTCAAAATTCCCTCGATAAACGAAGCGTTTGAAAATTGTCTAACGTTATTTTGATACTGATTGCCAAAAAAATGCATAACTTTTTTATTTAACAAAATAAATCAATTTTAAATTGCACATTATTGTAAGCGCAGTTTGAAGGATACTGTATTAAATTTTTAACTTAAAATATAAAGAACTTTGTCTTTCGGAGCGAGTTGAAGTGAAAATATTCAGTTAATCAGGGGCCAACTCGAACGGCCTGAAGCGGCTAAACAAATTTTATGCGTGGTTATAGACTCCGGAGTCTCAATTGTTGTAAATACAATTTTTTTTACATGTTTATCGATCTCTTGAGATGTTTTTGTTTGTTTGGAAGGAATCTTGAAGGAATGGCGACACTGAATAAATCCCGTTGGCCGAGTACCGTTTCGAGTACCGTGATCGTGTGAGAGTCGTGTCTCTGGGTCACTGGGTCAGTTCCTCGAGGTCCGGCTCGACAAGCCGATATCGACCATGGTCGAGTCTAGAGTTTAACTATCTATAGTCGAGTGTCTACATAGTTCCTGGTCGTTCTCGGCAAAGGTAACTAGAATCGCGAACAGGCGAACACGCAGGTGTAATGCACACGTGTAAGCACCGGAAGTGCCAGTGCTCCCGATGCCAATCGTAAATCACTTAAGCACTGCTCCATTCATTTCCATGGCAAAGCACTGGCGCTTACTCTATCAACATGCACAATAACACTGCAGGTTATGTGAAAACACGAGATCGAAAGGGATTTTTTATCTTCAATTTTTTTTAAGTTCCTTTTACTCGCAGCCTCCCATGAAAAATTTATCTTCATTCACATCGACTGAAATTCCGACTACATTGATATAGCTGCATTCCCAGATGGATTTGTTTTACGGGACGTCCATTAAATACGTAAAAGTGATTTTTGAAACTTCAGACACCAGCCCCTCCTGTTGGAGGGATTCAACGAAAAAAGATGACTTTTTAACAGAATAGTTGCATTTTCAACAAGATGATTAGATTTTTAACCAAATAGTAGAATTTTTAGCCAAAAGAGATGAATTCCGAACCAAAAATATAATTTTGAGTAGATAAGTTAGGAGAGTTCTAATTATTGATTATTTTATCTACACATTTACCGACTTCGAGAAGATTCTATAGCTCGAGTGGTTCGTGTCCGTACTAAGTTTCTAGAAGCTTCTGGAAGGTCACCAATGATTTCACATCATTTTATAAAAAATTAAATTATTAACCAGAAAAGACCAATTTTTTACCAATTAAATGTTCAACTAAATTTTGGAATTTTCGAGTTTAAAAGATGAATTTTCTGCAAAACTACAAAAAATTTATTTAATGATATTCTATTCTTTAAAAATTGTAAAGAGGGAGTTAGGAAAGTTCTAATTATAGATTCTTTTATCTGTACATTTACCGACATCGAGATGATTCTATAGCTCGTGTGGTTCGTGTCCGTACTAAGTTTCTAGAAGCTTCTCGAAGATTACCAATGACTTCACATAATTTTATGGAAAATTACATTATTAACCCGAAAAGACCAATTTTTTAACAATTAAATTTTCAACTAAATTTTTGAATTTTCGAGTTTAAAAGATGAATTTTCTGCAAAACTACAAAATATTTAATTAATGTTATTCTATTCTTTAAAAAAATGGTAAAGAGGGTAATAGGAGAAGGGTGTGAAATTAAAGGATACGAGGGGCTCTGAAGAAATATCATTTTGTATTGAAAATTTTTAATTCTTTGGTTAAAAAGTCATATTTCTGTTTGAAAAATCAACTTTTTCAATAAAATTGAAAAATTGAAAAAATTCATCTTTTTTGGACAAAAGTTTATATTTCTTATTAAAAAAAAGAATTTTTTGTTAAGATTTATCTTTTTCTTTAGAAATGTAATTATTATGAATAGAAAATTCGTCCTTTTGTACTGCAAATTCATCTTCTTTTGGTCAGAAAGTCATCTTTTTTATTTAAAAATGAACTTTTTCCTTACAAACTAAACTGTCTTCAAAAAAGATTTATCTGTTTGGCGTCAAAATTTATCTTTGAATTGAAAATTCATATATTTTGTTAGAAAAGGCATCTTCCTTATTTAATAATGACATTTGTTGTCGAAAATTAATTTTTGCGTGTTAAAACTTATACTATTTTGTTTAAAAAATGACTTTTTTCATTGAAAATTAACTTTTTTTTAAACTCTTCCTTTTTCATTGAAAATTTGTCTTTCTTATTTGTAAATTATTTATTTTTTGAAAATGCAACTGTCTTTGAAAAAGATCAGTCTTTTTAGCTTCAAACTTGAACTATTTGGATTTTAGTTAGAGCCGAACCTCTTTTTGTTCGAAAATTAGAACATTTGGTGGAAAACACATCTTTGAAAGTTAAAAATTCAACTATTTTGTTTAAATTCATCTATTTTTTTTAAATTAAACTGTTTTAAATAGAAGATTCGTTCTTTTGGTTTAAAAATTCATTTTTTTTGTTGTCAAAGAGTCATCCTTCTTATTAAAAAATGGCCTTTTTTGTTGAAAATTGAACAGTCTGTAAAAAAGATTCGTCTTTAATGAGTTAAAAATTCAACTGTTTGTATTTTGTTTAAAGTGTATTTTATTTTCTCTGAAAATTCGAACATTTGGTTGAAAAATAATTTTCTTTTTGTAGCAGACATCTTTCCTATTTAGTAACTAAATTTGTTGTCGAAAATTCATTTTTGCGAGATAAGAATTCTACGGTTTTGGTAAAAAATAATTTTTTATTTTAAAAATTAAACTGTTATGAATAGAAAATTCGCCTTTTGTATTTGGCTCTCATTTTTTTATTGTACTCTTAGTATTCTTTTTGTGTTGAAAAGTTTACTATTTGGTTGAAAACTCATATTATTATTTTTTTGTTTTTATTCAAAACCAATGTATTTAGATTATTATATCATCAAAAATATTGTATTTTGAGGTTGGAAAATAATCAATTTTTTCAAGAATAATTTTATGCAAAGGAGCATGAAAAGGATTCAATCATTAAAAAGTGAGATAGTTTGGAAATATATTTTTTAATGATTGAATCTTTTTCATGTTCTTTTGCATAAAATTATTCTTGAAAAAATTCATTATTTTTCAATCTCAAAATACATTCATATTATTGTTTTGCAAAATGCCACCTTTTTTCATAGAAAATTAAGCTGTTCTATTTTATTTGGTTTAAAATCAACTTTTTTTTTGAAACACCATACTTTTGGTGTTGAGAATTTAACTGAAATCTTTCTTGGTTAAAAATTCATCTTTTGATATAAATTCATATTTTGATAGAAATTTAATCTTTTTTGGTGGTTCAAAATGCAACGGTTTAGTAGTAAAAAAGCAATAAGTTATTTTGTTGAATATTCATCTCGTTTGACTGAATTAAATTGCTTTTTTATTAAAAATAATAATATTATAACGCATTTTTTAATAGCCTTACAATTTTATTTATTGTTCCCTTTGTTTAAAATTAAAATTAATACTCATGTATGGCTAATGCAAGTAGGTAACAAAATTTCATAATATTAATAACTTCTATGTTCTTATTACACCATTGAGCCATTTCCCTTTCGGGGTAGGCGTGACTCACTCGGTGGGGAGGGGAGTCACTGTTAATATGTACCATTTTTTTTATCCGAGATAATCACTCCCAAAGTGATGAAAAAATCAGATAGTCTCATTCACACATTCTAACCATTCTGTCCGCGGTCTGCCTCTGGGCACGCTGCCATTTACTTTACCTTGATATACTTGTTTCGTTAGCCGTCCATGCTGGGTAATAAATAATTAAAAGAATAAATTAGAACGGTCTCTGGCTCACAACCATTCGTGTCTTTCTCACTCTCACTTATTCATATTGCGAGAAAAACGACAGACATATGGTAAGGGTAGAAGTCGGGCAGTACTAAGTAGTCTGACTAACAGAAACTAACATGAATTCTCAGTAAATAGGCCCTCGAAAGGGTCCAATGTTAAATTTCCTTAATTTTTTTTAGAAGAAATTCTAGGGAATTACTTTCCGAACAAGCTGATTAAGAAATGACTTATTTATATAATGCCATAATTATATAGCACTTAGCTTATCTGCTCTTTAACAATTTGAAGGGAAACGGGTTTGGCAAATCTCTTAATACGTTATTAGACACGCTTGAACGACAAAAACGCGAGCGATGATCTGGCAGACTGGCTTTGAAATACAGCTTCGGCCCTCTTTGCAAATAAATAGTCAGTACTCGTGACTAATCGCTAAAGGCTCGCAATCCGATAAGTATGCCTCAGGCATGTAAACGTTAGTTTGCAACGTATTCAATGCGAATTTCAACAGCGTGAACGGAATTTCAATGATTTTACTAGACTTCTTAAGCTACTTTGTCTGGCTTTTGGAAACATTTATACTCATTAAGATTTCTCTTTTATGATTTGATCTAAAATTCAGACAACATATTTTATATTTACATATTTTATTATTATTCGAGACGTGTAAATTATGTTTAAGTAGTTACTAAATACTTTCTAATATACTTAAATTCATTGAGCTATAGGAGAAAGTCGGAAAGACCTTTTTAAGTTAAAACAGCTCGAGTTGGAAAGTAAAATACAAAGCTCAAAAGCTCGATGTGGTTAAAGAGGTAGAATTTTCATTTATTTATTTTAAGAAAAATAGGTTAACTAAAGAAACTTAAATGCCTTACTTTAAATTGTTAATTTGAACTTTCAGAACTTCAAGTACATCTTTTAATCTCGTGATTAAAATTTACCTATAAAAAAACATAAACCTTATTAAAAGTGTTTTAATTTATTTAAAAACTTGTGGGTAAACAAATTTTTAGTTATGAGCTTCCACACAAACCTTTCAAGCTCAGGCGCATTTTTTTAAATCCAAAAACGAATTAAATAAACATTTGTGTGACTATTTTTCAAACTCGTTATAAAAATGATTACATATTCGAGTGAAATTAAGCCTTAATTTGTATCTTGACAATGATTAAGCGATAGTGCGAACGTGCCTTATCAAAGATCGCAATTTACGACTTGATAGCACAAAAAGTCAAAGCTTTTTAAAAGCAGATCGAAAGGAAACAATAATGATTAATTCCAAAATCAGAATAACTTTTACAACAACTTGATAGTTTAAAAGGTGACTAGGTTCGAAATATATTTATTAATATGTCTTAAAAACTTTTATCTTCGTAATTTTGGATTTAGAAATTTAATTATAAGTAGCAGCTAATAATAAAAATTCATTGTCCGATCAACTGAAAATTTACATAAGGGAGTTTTTTTAAAGGGGAAATTTCATCGAGGGTGTTGACCCTCAGTATCCTCTTGTTTCGAGCTTCACCGCTTTTGCTGCGGTTTGAAACCCCGCTCGGTCGAGGATTTTAAAAACACCTTCTATTTCCGTTCGACACACAAAAGCGGATTTCGTGAGATCTGCCAGCTCAATTTCCGTGTTACATTTTCATTTACTAACCGAAAAAAGTTAAGCTCTCTTTATGAAACATGAAAAATTTGCTTCAGCTTTTTCGTTTCACTATTTTAATATACAATTTTTTTTAAGCCAAGAATTTGAAAATTAGTCAAAGTAGGCGCCGCGGACGTAAGAAAAAAGTTTTCTTAGCTTATTAAGACGTTAATTAAGTCGTTAAAATTAACTCCTCCCACACATACCCTATTTCTCCTTCTCCCTTTTCTCTCTTCTCATAATCTACCATATGTGCTAATAATTATACCATTATTATTATTATTATACCAT
>JAAAKG020145232.1:0-10936 GCA_010014905.2 Druon quercuslanigerum | reverse complement strand
TACTTCATATATAATATAAAGTAAATAAATAATTAAGAAACGTTTCTTTGATTCAAATAAACTGTTTTCTGGGTGAGGGGACGGACTACTGTAACATCTTCTAAGGATTATGCGCTGGAAAAATGTTTCGAGTGTGACGCAACACAAGCAATTTTCGGTTCCCCAATCCATGTCTGCAGCATTCTTCGGTAAGTCTTTATCGATTTCAAATCCTAATAACATTAGTTATAACAGTCTCCTGGGATAACAACTATTTTGATACTTTTTTATAGGTTACGAGATTCAGATGTGCCTTTGGAACTTACACACTCAACACTCTTTTAAACATGCAGCATATGATATTTCAAATATTTTTTGTTTATATAAAATTTATATGCATACCTTCAACATTATCCTCTATTAAACCGTTTTGAAATCAGCACTGTGGAACAGAAAATATTTCACTTCGCGGAGTTGAATATTTTGGAGCACAAAATCGCTTTGAACCTCTCTCCAAAACGGTTAGGTTCAAACTGACCTCAGGTAAATACCTGAGTGTCATAATCCGGTTTGAGGGTAGCACAAGGTGTAGAAACACCTATTCTACGGAATGGATTTCATAAAAGTCGAAAATGAGAAAATCCATTTTTTTATTTTTGCCGTTTTTTTTTCAATCTAGCGCACTGTGCTTCATGTGTTCCGCGCCGCTGATACGACGTTTTTTGTTGTCCGCGACGCGATAAACCATTTCTCTGGATATATAGGACCTAGAACATTGCTTCTTAACCAAAAATGTTTGTAAATGAATGTAATAATATAATCAAACGCACGGTTAACGTTTTTAAACGATAAAATACTTTTTTTATACTTAATGCACAATACTTAATGTTTACCTTAAAAGAAATGCAGGCAAACAGATGGTTTTCAACTTTGAATATCCACTCTTTAATTCTCCTTCTCCCACCAAACAGTCCCTTACCAACTGACTTAACACCTCTTCCAATCTCCATCTCCGACTGACAATATAATTAGGCGTATTCCTAACCAACCCCAGTATCTACTTTCCATACTTCTCCTGTATCGTATTTACCTCCTCACTTTTATTCCAGCCCTACACCTTCACTCCATAAAATAAGACACTGGTCACTAACGACTCGAACAATTTCATTCTCCTTCCAACATCCTCTGCAAACAACTTCTTTTCTAGCTCCCGCACTTGCTTCATCACTACATTTGACACAGCCTTGCACAAATGTGCGCCTATCCATACCCCCAAAGCAAAGAAGAAGTCTACTTCTTAGATCACTTCTTATATCAGTGATTTGATAAAAGAAAGAGAGAAAAAACGTAGATTGGCTAAAAGAACAAGAAATAGTATTATTCAAGTCGAATTTCGTATACTGAAAAAAACTCTATCAAAAACAGGAATCGAAATGAAAACATCTAGATTCTCTTAAGACGGCCTTGACTTATTCCTTCTAAACAATTCCAAATTCCTTCTATAACAATTTCTTCCCTACAGACCTTTTGACAGCTTTTACTACAAAATCCACACTTCTTGCAAATAGCACTCCTTCCCCTTTCTCAGTTCCCTCTACTTTTGATGATACTAAATTATTATTTTCTGACATATCGCAAGAAGCCCTAATTAAAACACGTTTCTAGGTAAACTTGAATGTTCAAGGTTTTTTTATTATTTAAATTAAAATGATTAGCCTTGCTTTTCCGGTCATCGGCCCTATTCTCTTGCACATCTACAATACATCTCTGCAGTTGGGAATATTTGCTGATGCCTGGAAAGAGGCGATTATTCGCCCTGTTCCTAAAATATCCAACCCTACCTCTACCAATGACTTTCATCCTATATCTCTTCTATGTGGCTTGTCGAAGCTTTGCGAATGCAATGTCCATCAGCAACTTACTTCACACATGGAGAAAAATAATTTAAATGGCCCCCTGTAATTTAAGTTCCGTGCCAGGGATAGGTCCTTTACAGCTTCACTTAACGTAACTTCTGACCTTAATCTTGCAACTCTGAGAATCTGAAAAATCTGAAATCTGAACATCCAAACATCATTTGATGCAATTGGAACCCTACCTCCTCTCTTGATCGATGGACCTCTAATTCCCTTTGTGAAATATGTGCAGAATGTGGGCTACATTCTTAATCACTCTCTTATTTAAAATGAACTAGTAGCGGATGTCTCTAGCAAATATTTAGATTTCTCTAACTGCTTAACAGGAATAAAGAATAACTTCCTATTTCAACGCGCAACCTCCTAGTTAAAAGGTTCATCCTTTCTTTCTTTAACTAAGGCTGTGTAGTGTACGACGATATTACTGATAAGATAAATGCCAAGCTTAAGCACATGCTTAAGGAGATTTATTAGAGTTATGAACATTAATGTAAGATTCTGTCCGCAATTTTGAATATTTTTGCCTGGTTTCTCGCATACGTCATCTAAATATTCGAATCTTGGCTTGGAATAAGCCGGTTTATGGATAAAATGTTTATATTTTGTTTAATAACAAAATTCAAAAGAACAATTGATAAAAATTGCAGTGACGCTCAGTGTATCCGTATGCTGATTCTCGCGCACTCTCCATCGCCGCTCGTGAAAATCACTAGGCAGACTCCCTTGAGCGCATTAAATATTAATTAATTAATATTTGCAGTAATAATGAAAACATGGAGCTATATATAAAAGTGCACCTTTTGCCCAAAACATGGCATCTACTCCATCAATCTGAATAATGAGTATTTAATTAAAAAGTAGTGATTAAGAAGTATTACTAACTTCGAATAATAAGCCTTAGTAAATTAGGTATCAGTTTTCTAGTAAGTCTTGTGAGAAAATCGTACTAAAGCAGTTATTAAACAACTCAGCTTGATAAAAATTATTATTTTCATTTTGTGCACTTGAATTTCAAATAATAAACATTGAGATAAGATGAAGATGTTCATATTTAATTCAAACCAAACATGAGGTTAAAAGTGTGAGTGGTTTTTTCCACATGTAACAGCATCCTTCAATTGTAGATTTTCACACCTTGTGTTTGGTTAATATCACTTCGTGAGTTTCCAAGTTCAAATTCAGGTTTTTATGAAAATATTTAAATTAAATAGAAATACCGAATTGTGGTAATGACTCCACCTACTTTTATTGCAGATAGGCCTTCAATCATTATATCATTTTCACATAACCTTTTCAATACATGACAATTTATACTTGAAAAACCGCTGTCCATATAATTCTCATTTTCTGAGCGCTTTATTAACACTTTAAAAATTTTATTTCAGCTCTTATCGCATTTTTTAACAATTTTGTGCACTCTATCAAAATATAATCAATGACATATTTGTAGCTCTTTTTCTGATGAATAACTTTTGTCTTGTGCATCCTTTTATGGTGCACAATTGTACCTGATTTATTTTCCTTTTCGTATCTAGGACACTTTTACCGCAAAGTAGAATTTTCTGCTGTTGAAACCATTTTCAATTATTTACAATTAAATATTAAATATTATTATATATGTAAATAATCAATACTTCCTTCTCCATGCAATGTAATAGTCGCTGTTTGAAGTACAAAATTAAAAAAATGTGATTATATAATTTAAACAAGTTATTATTGTATATTCTTAAAAAAATTGCCCACTTCTTGCACGAGTTTTTATCCTATGTCACTTTTAGTTAAATAATTACATAGTTGTGATGCATTTATTACAATTTTTAACAAGTTTCTATTTCTTGTAAGGATTTTTGCTCCTTCAAGCAGTTTTGTTTGAAAATTGTTTTAAGTAATATACAATAGAAGAAATACAATTGTTTTTCTGACTGCAAAATGCATAGAATTAATGTATTAACCATTATTATAAATTTTGTTAACAAAATTTTTTTTTAAACTATTATTGTTTCCAACAAATATTTTTTAAATCCTATTTTATGGATTGAACATAATATTGCAAGGTGTCTAACCTACCTGGAAATACTCGAAAACCCTGGAAGTGTCAAGAAATTTGTTTGTACTGGGAAAGTTTGGAAACGTCAGGGAATTTCTTTTAAGTCGTGGAATGTTTTGGAGAATCACTTTTTTCAAAATTCGAATTATAAAAATGTTTCAATGTTTACTTTGTTTAGAATAAAAATTAAATTAAATGTTTGGAAGTTTAAATTTTTTTGTTAAACATTCCATTTTGGTTGGGAAATGAGCTATTTTGTTGAAGATTCATTCTTTTACTTAAAATTTACCTAACTATTTTAGTTGAATATATCATTATTTTAGTTAAAAATTAATCTCTTCGAGTGAAAATTAATTTATTTAACTGAAACTATTTAATGTTTGACAGACAATTTATCTTTTTTACTTAAAAATGCATCCCTTTTGATAGAAAACCTATCCTCTTTTTGTTAAAAATTCAACTATTACAGTTACAGATTTATTATTTTCCTTTAAAAATCATCTAGTGCAGTTGTATGTTCATCATTTTAGTGCAAAATTCTTGAGTAGTTGCAAATTTTTTGTGACTTTTTTTTGAAAATATCGTTTTGGTTTAAAATCCACCAAGTGCAGTTATACAATCATGACTTTAGTAAAAAATTCATGATTAGTTGAAAATTTGTTGTTTTTCTTTATGCAAAAAATTAACTGTTTTGCACTTGAAATTTTAGTACTCTAAAAACTAATTCTTTTGCTTCAAGATTTGAGTATTCAGTTGAAAAATGATCTTTTTTAATGGAATATTAAACTGTTTGGTTGAGAACTCATTTATTTTATTACGAAATCGTCTTTTTTTCGTAGAAAATTGATTTTTGTTTTGTTCAAAATTCCGCTGCATTGTTGAAAATGTCACATTTCTACTTAAAAAGTTAGAATTTCAAACAGAATTTTGAAGTACATAAAAAGATAAAATAAAAATGTAACTCATATTTGTAAATTCGTCCATTTTGTCGTTAAATATTATTGGTTTTAAACAAAAAACGTGTTACTATTCCATTTAAAGATTCCACCGTTCAAGTCAGAAAATGCGCATTTTAAGTTAAAAATTCTTCTATTTAAAAATTAATATTTCCAGTTGAAAATTTAATTATTCTAGTTAAGCATTCATCATTTTAGTTTGAAATTCGTCATTTTGTTCTACAATTCATCTGTTCCAGTAACACAAGCATCATCTTATTTGAAAATTAATGACTTTGTTCGGAAATTTTTAGTGGAAAATTAGTCTAATGCACTTTAAAATTTATCATTTTAGTTAAAAATTCATAATTTTAGTTGAAAATTCATCATTTTCGTGGAAAATTGTATTTTTTGTCAATGTTTAAACAACATCCCTTTTGTTTTTCTAAAAGGATTTCATTCTCGTTGCAGTGTGAATATACATTATCTGCAGTGATAAGCGTCTGGTTTTTAGGGAACATAAAGCCAGGCATTATATCAATGTTTTTGATGATCATATGAAAACGCCTAGCCAACGCACGTTAGACGCTCGTCCGACACTTGTACCAGAAGTTGTGCACCATGCCCGGACCTGGAGCTTTCCAGTTTCTCGTCCTTTGCAAAACCGTTCAAACATCTAAATGTGTTATTATGTGTTATTTTAGTCAGAATAATTTCAGGGTTATTGCATCTTCTTGCTTTCTCTAGTTAGAACCACACATTGTCGAAATTATTTTGATTCATTTATCCCCAAACAGCTAAACAGTAGTTAGCCATGTCTTTCAATCGAGGGACTTCGGTATTGTTTGAGATTTTAAACTAGAAAACTGACCCGATAATGAAAGTTACGAGGCAAGGGTAAGAACAAAATGCTCCGATTCTCAACTAAAAACAATTAAAAGTTTATTGTACCTATTTTTCGGTTGGAAAACATGGATACCATAGGTAACTAATGTAGGCGACACAGTTAGTCTTATGGTAGGCAGTCAGAAAAAAATTAACGAAACTTACAAAGGAAAAAAACGGAAGGGTTACGTTCATACAGAGATGTGACTCGGATCGTGGTCGAGCAGTACTGACTGTCCACCCACCCGTTAAGGTACTCGGTCCCCCAAAGGAGTAAATGTACTGGGATACCAGGGCCGTACGCAATCTGAGATCACGCGCGACCACGACAGAATTAAATAATAGAACCAAAAATCTCCAACATTTCCGCCCACCTTCGTAATAGTTTCACGAGTTACTTGGCTAGTATACGTTGAATGGTAACAGGCCTCGAGTTATACACCCACCTTGAAGGAAGAAAAAAATTATGATGAGGCAGCTTCTGTGGATTCTGGAATAGAAATTGGTAATGCAATAATTGTTACAACTGGTCTTTGTAAGAGATCAGTTGCCGTCTTCAGTGTTACAGAAGGTATTTGACCATCTGACCCCGGGTGTACCTGAACCACAGGAGACAGAGGCCACTTAGTAGGAAAAATCTTCTCCTGTAGAATTAAAACGAGTTCACCGATCTTGACCAGAGTGTTTAACTTCTGCCATTTATGACGAGTTTGTAGCTCGTGAAGATATTCCGTCGACCATCTCTTCCAGAAGATTTAGAACAGTTTTGTCACGAGTTTCCAACGCTCTCAAGGTGTCAGCCTTGCATCCAATAATAAAGGTGTCAGCGCTATTAAATGGCTAGGATCTCCTTCAGTGATTGAATTGGCCTTGAATTAAAGCAAGCCTCCACTTGAGTGAGAAAAGTGTACATTTTCTCGAAGGTGAATGTAGTGTCTTTGACTACGCGGCGGAGATGGTGCTTGACAGATCTTACCGCAGCTTCCCACAATCCTCCAAAGTGTGGAGCGGCGGGAGCGTTGAATTTCCAAGTTGTATGGTTGTCGGTGATATAAGCAATGATATGACTCAGCTGAAGCCTCGGAAAATAGTTCGCGTAACTGTCGGTGTACTAGGCGATGAACTAGACGGCGATGAAACCCTCAGCAGAATAATCCAAAACAACCTCCAAATGTACGGCTCGCGTGTCACAGCAAACAAAGATAGCAATATACCCTTTATGCTTTGCGACCTCGCCCTCTGGTCTTGCGTATCCAAATAGGTCCGGCATAGTCCAATCCGGTCGCTGCAAACAGTTTAACTGGTGGGTTGACTGTGAAGGATGGTAAAGGAATCATAACCTGATTACCAGGGTTTCCTCGATGTCTCGCGCAGATTACACATGGAGACAACACGCTTTTCACAGCCGTACGACCAGAGAGGATCCTATATCTCCTCATTAAAAAAGACAATGTTAGTTGAGGACCACCGTGTGGCATGAACTGATGTTTATTCCTCACAATTACGGTCGTTAACAGTGAGTCCTTAAGTAAGATGTATGGGCATCTCCCCTCGTGATCTAGTATGGCATGAGTCAGTTGACCTCCTAATCTCAGTAGTCCATTGAAGTCTAAAAAAGGTAGTAGCTTCAATAATGGACTCAATTTCGAAACAAGTAATTCTCTTTGTACCTTGATAATGTCCTTAGGGAAGGCTTTTTGCTGAACGTGGCCGATCAACTTTTGTAGGGCTAATTTAAGATATGTTATCGTCGGATGACAAGGCGGCCGTTCGAAGTGCTTCCTACGAAGCCGATCCACGAACTGCAAACAGAGAGCAGTGATTCTTAGCAGTTTCGTAAGCGAAAAGTACTGAGTCAGGAGCCGCCAAGGTGTTTCAAGATCGACTGGTGCAGAATGGGTGATGATTCGTTCCTCCCTATCAACAGATGGGTTTATGGTTTCCGTTGATTTTGGCTACAAAAGTTGAGGCCTGTCCAACCAAAAAGGTCCTTGCCACCAAAGAAGATGATGTTCCAATCGAATCGGTATGGGGCCTCGTGATGCACAATCGGCAGGATTGTCCACTCCAGGAACATGATGCTAAGCCGTCTCTGGTAGAACACGCTGAATTTATGACACTCTATTGGAGATATAGGTCTTCTATCAAAGAAGTTTCCCTTAAATCTAGTATAAAGTGTTTTCCGAATCGGACCAAAGATGTATCGGGGTTGATTTTGAAAGACTCAAGATCGATCGTGCATGTGACATCAACTTTACCAGTAAAACAGCGGCACACAATTCAAACCTAGGAATTGAGGTCTTCGTAATCGAACCACTTTCGTCTTAGCCATGAGAATAGTAACACAAGTTAGATTCGAGGGTAATATGACACAAAAATATACAACGGCTCCTATTGCCTTTTCTGAGGCATCTCTGAATCGGTGATGTTCACAATAGCTAAAAGAAATAGATCCAAAGCAACGTGTTATGGTTAGAGTTGAAAGATCAGACAAGTCATTTCTGAACTTTATCCAATTAGCGACGTACTCCGCTAAAAGTTCATCATCCCAAACCACCTTGAGAGCCCATAGACTCTGCATGAACATGGCCTGGACAATGACTGGTTTTAGCCATCCCAGTGTATCGAATATGCAAGCTATCTCTGAAAATATAGTTCGTTTCGTGGTCCGACTCCTCTCCGACAATAAGTTGATCTGAAAACGTAGGCAATCATACGACGACTACCATAAAATTTTAAGAGCACGAAAATATGGATTCTGATTGAGTGGTAGAGAAGTAGTGCCCTGTCGATGATCAGTGGGAACACCCTCTAAAACTTCCCCTACATCTGACACCCACTTTTTCAGGGTAAAACCTCCTGCTTGCCACAACAAGTATACCTGTCTGCGCTTTTCCCTCGCTGAGCTAACGTGATCTGCCCCTGAGAGTACGTCATAGACGTATATCTTCTTCCGTAGAATTTAAGAAGCGAGAGGATAGGATCACTCTTATCCTCCGCAAACTAAAGTAACGTGCGTGTCGCTAGATAGGCATAGGTGCGAACCTCCTGATCGAGACTCTCTCGCCATAGAATTTTTTGGAATGTTTGATTCTCTGGTTGGATCCATATTGGCCGAAACATCTTCTCGATTTCCGTGGTAAAAACGCATGAATACATCCTCCTTATAAAGATGACATCCGCCAATTGAGTCTGTAGTTCGGGTCCTGAGTGTAAAAGCTCATTCAAGGACACCCCTTTGTCGGTGCGCTGAGAAGCGTTGAAAACAACCCGCAATTTATTGCTCGAGCTGTTTCTCCTTATCACACAATGAAATGGTAAGAAGTAACCCTTGTCGTATTTAAGATCCTCTGGGTTGGAGACTAGTTCCATGTCTCCCAACTCTGCCCGATAAGCTGCAGATCTTGAATCCCCTAGATGCATAGAGCAATCCTTTAGTGGACTCGGGCGATGTAATGACCATCGTGCAACTTTGAAAAGTGGATGTAAACAGCTGCTCATTCTCTTCCTCTGCTACACTATTTTCATTAACTGATAAAGGTATGCCCTCCTGAAGGACAAATCTCCTGAGCAAGGTCAGTAGTTCATGATATACTATAGTTCGCAATCCTACGATAGACTGCACTGAAGACGCAGGCCATTCTGTAATATATTACAGAGAATTTCAGTGATTCCAATCTTGGATAGGCCTTTTGTTTTTGAGTAACTGTAGGCGCTATAACAATCTTCCTTTTTGTGGCTAGGGCTTCGAATTTATCTAAAAAGTCCATCAAGTATGACTTAGCACTCGAATATTTCTGCTCACAGCTGGTGTAGTAATCCTCGAGAAAATAAGGCAGCTCCATATTTTGTTCCCATACTGCCATCAGCTGATCGTTGTTCACAAAATACTTGTCCCAACTTTTTTCTAAACAAGTTTAACAAAACAGAATTTTATTTTTGGTAATATTATACTTACCAAGTTTCCGAAGATTTGTAGCAACGCTAAAAATAGTTTCAAAAATACCCCCCTGCATACTGATGGTACTCTCTACCGTTGCCATCTTTGAAAAAGAAAAAAGATACTAGGGATTTAATGTTGAAAAACAATAAGAAGTGTCCGGTCTCTGGATTTCCATAGAAGTCATAAGTGTCAGCTCTCGAACACGTCGTAGTAGTAGAAGGACAGCCGAAGTGGCGAAGTAAACAAGAGGTACGACGTCCATCAATATCACTTCACTTTTCCGTCTGTGTCAGTAGGGTCTTTTGTGACTACTGACCGCTCTTGTCAACCCCCCACTCGGCCACTCTCCTTTCGTCCTTTCCTTCTTTGACGTCATCCTATTGTCTCGTCTGCACCTGGTGTTTTCGCCTAATGCAGCGACGTCAAGATTCGAAGACCTTACTTGATTTTTCAAATGATTTATCCGTTTTTTTTACTTTTTGCACACACTTTTTTGTTGCCTCTTTTTTTATCACTATCACGATCCGTCATAAAGAACCAAATGTTTGAGATTTAAAACTAGAAAACTGACCCGATAATGAAGTTAGGAGGGATGCGTGAGAAAAAATGCTCCAATGGTTAACTAAAAACAACTAAACGTTTATTGTACCAATTTTTTGGCGGAAAAACATGAATACCATAGGAAAGTAATGTAGGTGATACGGTTAATCGTATGGTAGGCAGTAAGAAAAAAAAGTAACGAAACTTACAAAGGAAAAAAAACAGTAGGGTCACGTTCATACAGAGATGTGACTCGGATCGTGGTTGAGCAGTACTGACAGTCCGCCCACCCCTTTTGGTACTCGTTCTCCCAAAGGAGTATCTTGCTTGTTATTTTACTTTACACTCAGTTCACGGTAGAACTTTTTTTCAACTGTTTAAAACGTTCGATGTTATTGCCTTCTTGCAGTAAGGCAGTGAGAGCGTCAAGTATTTACCGTTGGGAGTCTATAATCTTATATAAATATTGCTGGTGCCAATGTCTGGAAGTATCGAGGGTAGATAATTTTAGTAACATGTCGTATCATCTTTTTGGCTCTATTTTCTTTCTTATATTGAGTCAATCCACCCTGGTTTTTCATGTGACGGTGCGACTCAGCATTTCAAAAACAAGCTCAATTTTCAAAACCTCTTGCATCATGAGGAAGATTTTGGCATTACAGCTGAGTGGCATTTCCATGCAACCGCACAT
>JAAAKG020145231.1:0-10937 GCA_010014905.2 Druon quercuslanigerum | reverse complement strand
TAAAAATCACTGCTGGCTTTGAACCACGATAACTCAGCGAGCAAAATGATAGGGCATTAAAAAAAAAAACAGTTGGAAAGCCTATGAAATTCCACGTCTAGTAATGTCAAACAGAATTTTAAAAGTTTTCTCGATTTTCTAAAATTTTGTGCCTCGGTTTCAAATTTTAGCACGGCCTAGAAAAATTGTTTCAAAAATTTAAAAAGAGAAAATACAGCACGTGATAAGTTTTAAAAAAATGGTAGACTTTCTAAAATTTTGTACCTCGACTTCAAATTTTAGCACGACCTAGGAAAATTGTTTCAAAAATTTTAAAATTATACGATGTAGAGCCTAAAAATGTATTTTTAATTTAAGCCAAAGAAACTTAAAAAATCTTCATCAGTTTCCGAGATACGATTAAAAATGTTCATTCGTATCTGATTTTAGTTTTAATCGACGATCACGGTTCTCGGCAGGTCTGCTGCTCGCCTCCTTCAATGAGGAAGGACCGTATTGGCTACGCACAGAGGTGGTGCTTGATTGGGGATCTCTTATACTTTTGATTCTGCTCATAAGCAATTTTCATTTTAAATAATTGTAAATTTTTTAAATTATTCATTTTTTTTAAATATTCACAATTATTTAAATTCAGAATTACCCCCATATTAAAGAATAAAAAAATGATTAACAGTTTTTTTTATTTCTTAACATTATTATCAACTAGAATATTAATAAAAATGTAGATATATTGTTACAAGAGTAAACTATTTTTCAAACGAATTAAGCATCTAAATTCTAAATAAATTATTTATACGAAAAACACGCAAAAATATTAAAAGTGAATTATAATGGAATTATTATTATATATTATTATGACTGCAATTTCTATTCAATGGATTACAATTTTCCTTTATGGTTTACTATATATAAATTCGTTTTCTGGCACCAATCCATCTTAAATTTTTCACGATTATTTGATATTCCAACTTTTCCGGCAATCTAATTTTCATTATACCTACGCACTGCTTTATATTTTATTTATTTACAAAATTTCATTATTATTCACTTTTAATATTTGTGAGTGTTTTTCATATAAATAATTTATTTAGAATTTAGCTGCTTAATTCGTTTGAAAAATAGATTACTCTCGTAAAAATATATCTAAATTTTTATTAATATTCTAGTTGATAGAAATTTTAAGAAATAAAATAAATGTTCATCATTTTTTTATTCTTAAATATGGGGATAATTCTGAATTGAAATAATTGTAAATAATTTTTAAAAAACATGAATAATTTTAACAATGTACAATAATTGAAATAAAAATTACTGCTTAACAGAATCAAAAGTATAAGAGAGCCCCAATCAAGCACCACCTCTGTGCGTGACCGACCGAGAACCGTGATCGTCGACTAAAACTCAAATCAGATACGATTGAACATTTTTTTTCGTATCTTGGAAACCGATAAAGATTTTTTTACTTTCTTTAGCTTAAATTAAAGATGAAATCTTAGGTTCTATGTCATATGATTTTCACATTTTTGCACTAATTTTCCTAGGTCATGCTAAAAGTTGAAGTCGAGGTACAAAATATTAGAAAATCTAGAATTTTTTTAAAAACTTATCACGAGCTGTATTCTCTTCAACAGATCAAAAAAAATCTGTTTGACATTACTAGACGTGGAATTTCATAGGCTTTCCAACTGTTTTTATGAAAATGCCCTGTCATTTTTTTCCGCTAAGTTATCATAGTTTAAAATTTTTTTCTGGAATTAAAATCACTGAGTTTTATAATGCTATCAATGAGACCTTTTTTTAAGCCAATCTTTTTAGTAAAGTCTCTGTATATGTTCTTAAATGCTGAAACATAATGATTACTTTTTTCAGTGGGTAGGACAGCGAAAATCTCATTAAAATTTTTTTTTATATATTGATGGTCTGAAATTTAAATTTCTTAGGGCTCTATTTTCGACATCTTCTGACGCTAGTTTGGAAATGATCGGAGAGAAACGAGAACCCATAGGACAACGAAAAACTTATTAATAATGAAAAAACTGTATTGCTTCAATCTATTTTTATTGCTACTAGAATTTCATTTTTTGACATTTTTGAAATTTTTCTATTAAGATTTAATTTTTCTTGAACAAAATACAGAGCCAAATCCAAAGGTATATTGTCAAACATGGAAACGACATCTTGTAAAATCGTCGAGTGCAAACTTGGATTTTTTTAGGTTTTTAGACGATTTTTTTAATCCCAGTTATTTTTAACAAAGGAAAGACCGTATGTTCGATGATATAAACTTGAAAATATTTTTAATTTCAAAGTTAGATTAATTCAAGAGTCCTGAAATTTACCTGATAAATCAAAACTGCAAAGTGCCAACAGTAGGGTTGTTTAAGGCACTTCAATTTAATTCACATCCACGAGAGTAGTGTTCTCTTTTTTTAAGTTCAGACTTTATGGAATCAGTAAGCTTCTTTTTCAAACAGACTTGAAAATTCCTAGATATATAGAAAATGGTACAGTTCTTCGAGCGTATTCCAGGTAACCTAAATCCTTTGGATTCAGTTGAATACGTCAAAGGAGGTATCACGATGCGACTCGTCCTCAGTGCTCTTGAAGGGGTTGACACACAGCGAAAGGTGGATGGACAGAGGCAACAGAAATATGCAGGAAGCTGGAAAAAGAAGAGGAAAAGAGAAGGAAAGATAAAATGAAGGATAGCGCACGAGACAAAGAGAAGAAGCATGACCAAGGGCGGAATTCAATTTCCATTCAAACCAGAGAACACCGTGCGATACAACGAAGCTTCCTGTCTAGTAGCCTATAATCCAGTCGTCACTAACACTTCTGTATACACTAATAGGTCACCGAGATTACTCTTTTTCGAAGTCTCAAAAAAGGCTCCTGATTATGAATATCTTGGGTAGGTTTTTGATATCTAGGTCAATCTTTGTTTAAACAATTTTTTAACACAATTTCATTATTTATTTACCAAAAAATGTTATAAAATCATTTTTGGCGTTCCTGAGAAAAAGATAAACTTTTTACTTTAACTTAAACTTTTTATTTATTAACAAAATTGCCCTTTTTGCACAGTGTTACCTCAGAATCTATTACTCGGGAAAATTTAAAACTTGTGCACTATCTATTTCAAGAAACAATATATTTTCGTAATTGAGCCTTCTCGTTAATAAAAACAGTTATAAACAGTAAGGCACAGGTATCGAAAATACTACCCAAGATAATTAAATTGTTTAGGGTGAAGTTAAGGATATATGAACAAAATACTAATAACTTGAAAATTGTGGCTTTTAAGGGAGCGTGTAATAGTTTTATTTTGTGCCATAGAGTAATACAAAAATTAAAAAAAAAAAACTTTTTTCTTAATTAAGCGTTTTTGTTAATGACAATAGTTATAGACAATAAAGCGTAGGTATCGAAAATGCTACCCAAAATAATTATATTGTTCACGGTAAAATTAAGGATATAAAAAAAGGTCATCGCTAATAATTTTAAAATTGTGGCTTTTAGGGGAGCACATATTTATAAAAAATACATTGTTTATAAGGCCGTGAATAAATAATAGCTGGTCGTGCGAGAAAATATCATGATAGTTAAAAGTTTAATTATGTTTAAAGGATTAATAAAAAAAATTGAGTAATTTCTGTTTATTGAGGGTCATTGTTTATATTAACTGTTATAAACATTTTAGCAAAAGAAATTATGAACAAAAAACTATATTATTAATGCTAGATAAAGGTTTCGAAATAATTTGAAGCAATATTATGACACTGGTTGATCTGGATGATTGTTTATTAATAAATAAAGAGTCTAAATGATTTCCTCTTATAAATAGAAACTTTTTAACAACAATTTAAAAAGAGAACATTTTTTCGATGAGAGGATTTCTTTTTACTTTTAAGAGATCTATCCTCGATATAGACAGCGTACAAGTTTTACAAGGAAGTTTTATTAAAAAATATAACGCTATACTTTGATATGCTAAAACTGATTTTTTAATTTTTTCTGTTAGTGGCAATCGAATTATTAACACTATCTCCGAATTTTTTTAACAGCTAGCAATTACTTATTCCGGAAAATCGAACCCATTTCAAGCAGTTTCAGAAACTTTCCAGAACTAATTCAAATACTTATTAGAAGCTTATCAAAAACTACTTCACAGCATCAAGGGGATTGGCTAACAGATTTTGTGACGATTTGTGACGTAGCGATGGAATTAACGCAGAACTTCAAAGAAAATTCAAAATTCAAAACACCTAAATCCAGGTCTCATAATTTTTATCTATTCCTCCCCATATAAACTACCGTTGGAAATTATGAATTCGATTGACGCAAACACTATTAAAAATCACTGCTGGCTTTGAACCACGATAACTCAGCGAAAAAAATGATACGGCATTAAAAAAAACAGCTGGAAAGCCTATGAAATTCGACGTCCAGTAATGTAAAACAGATTTTCTTTCGATCTGCTAAAGAGAATACAGCACGTAATAAGTTTTAAAAGAATTCTAGATTTTCTAAAATTTTGTACCTCGACTTCAACTTTTATCATGACCTAGGAAACTTGTTACAAAAATCTGAAAATTTTTGCGACATAAAGCCTACAATTTTGTCTTTAATTTGAGCCAAAAAAACTTAAAAAATATTTATGGGTTCCAGAGATACGATAAAAAATGTTCAATCGTATCTGAGTTGAGTTTTAGTCGACCATCACGGTTCTCGGCCGGTCTGCTGCTCGCTTCCTTCGTTGAGCCAGGACCGAATAGGCCACGAACAGAGGCGGTCCTTGATTGAAGCTCGCTTATACTTTTGATTTTGCTCCACAGTAATTATTACTTCAAATTATTGTAAATTCTTTAAGTTATTCATTTTTTTAAAATTATTTACAATTATTTCAATTCAGAATTATCCTGATAATAAAGAATAAAAAAATGATGAACGGTTTTTTTATTTCTAAAAATCATCATGAACTAGAATATTAATAAAAATCTAGATATATTGTTACAAGAGTAAACTATTTCTCAAAAGATTTAAGCAGCTAAATTGTAAATAAATTATTTATATGAAAAACACACAAAATTATTATTAGTGAATAATAATGGAATTATTATTATATATTATTATAACTTCAATTTCTATTAAATGGTTTTCAATTTTCCTTTATATGATTTACTTTATATAAATTCGTCATCTTGCACCTATCCATCGTGAATTTTCACGATTATCTGATACTCTAACTTTTTCGGCTCTATAATTTTCATTACACCTACGCACTGTTTTATATTTAATTTATTTTTGAAATTCCATTATTATTCACTTTTAATATTTTTGAGTGTTTTTCATGTAAATAAATTATTTAGAATTTAGCTGCTTAAGTCGTTTGAAAAATAGTTTACTCTCGTAACAATATATCTACATTTTTGTTAATGTTCTAGTAGATAAAGATTTTAAGAAATAAAAAATACTGTTCATCATTTTTTTATACTGTAATATGGGGATAATTCTGAATTGAAATAATTGTAAATAGTTAAAAAAAAAAACAATAAATAATTTTAAAAATTGACAATAATTTGAAATAAAAATTACTGATGAGATGAGCAGAATCAAAAGTATAAGAAAGCCCCAATCAAGCACCACCTCTGTTCGTGGCCTATTCGGTCCTGGCTCAACAAAGGAAGCGAGCAGCAGACCGGCCGAGAACCTTGATTGTCGACTAAAACTAAACTCAGATACGATTCAAAATTTTTAATCGTATCTCGGGAATCGAAGATTTTTTAAGTTTCTTTGGCTTAAATTAGAGACAAAATTTCAGACTCTATATCGTATAATTTTCAGATTTTTGCAACAATTTTTCTGGGCCATGCTAAAAGTTGAAATTGAGGTACAAATTTTTAGAAAATCTGAAATTTTTTTTAAAACTCATCACGTGCTGTATTCTTTTCAGCAGATCAGAAGAAAATCTGTTTAACATTACTAGACGTGGAATTTCATAGGCTTTCCAACTGTTTTTTTTAAATGCCCTATCATTTTTTTCGCTGAGTTCCCGTGGTTTAATGCCAGCAGTGATTTTTAATAGTTAGGACTACAATTATCTCTGAAGATTATTTATAAATGCAATAAGAGAAGAATTATTATCTCAGTATAATAAAATTGAAAAAATGCTCACGCTATAGTTTTTTTTATTTTTATAGCTGTATAGCTAGAACAATTACTAATAATTTTCTCAATAAAGTCACCATAGTTTCTAATTGCTTGCAACCTTTTTATCCAACTTCAAAACAAAAATATTTGTACAAACTCTGTTATCTCTGAAGAGTAGATTGTGAATGAAATGAGAATAGAATTATTATTTTAGTATAATATGGTAAAACTGACCAAGTACTCGCGCCATTGTCTTTTATCTTTATTTTGAAATAAAGTCACCCAATTACTAATTGCCCCTCAATAAGAATTAGGGAAAAATGATCAACTGGTTTTCTTTTAAAAAATTTCCTGATGATTATGAGTTGAATATACAAGTAAATCTTAAAGATATTTTTTGTCTAAAGTTGAGTAATGATTTTTATCGGTCTGCGGATTCACAACCACATTCATAACTATATGCGTAGTTGCTAATTGTTTGCAACCTTTTTATCCAACTTTAAACTAAAAATATCTTTGATATTTTCTGTGCAAATATTAGTTTTGGTTGGTTCGAGCTGTTCTCTATAGAATATCTTAATTCAGGATTTAGAAGTCCGAATGAACAGGGTCCTTATGGTCGGTTCAAGTTTAGAAGATATTCGCGTTTTTCGAAGTTAAGATCAAAATTATTATTTTTGGGTTTGAGTAGTTGATGATACTGCGAACTATAGTGCGATAACTGAGACAGAAAAAAACTACAAAGTATCGCTTTTTAAGTTTGTGAAAAATATCACTCTCCCTTTCTTCAAAAAACAGCTTTGATTTTTTTCTATCGAAGGTAAATAAAAATGGTTATATTAGATAATCATAAAGAGTATCCAATACTTCTTATTAATATCAACACTATATATGTATTACACTTACTAATAGAATTAAACCAAACCATGAATGGGAATAGTGCGGAGGCAATAAAGATCTTCATTGTTTTAAGATAGCGTGACTAACTAGAAACTGAAAGCGATGAAAGATAACGTTTTGGAATACTTTCGAGCCCATATATAACCAATTTCCCACTGATAAGTCTTATTTATTGCTCAAATTTGTAAGAGATGAGTGGAAGGGAGAAGACGGTTGATCTCTAATATATAGATGTAACAAGCTAGGATTAGTAACAAAAAGTACTTTGAAGCAATACTTAGTCACTTAGATTATATTTCAATTCAATATTAATTTACAATAATAATTTCATACTTTTGTTTTAGATAAAACTATTGCTTTGTATTTAGGAAAAATTTCATGAGTGCTTGGCACGTGCTGGTACGTAATTTACAATTTCGAGAAATAATACGATTTATTTTTCCTTGATCATTTTCTCATTTTCTTGACGAATTTTCAACGATTAAATACTTTTTAAATATGAAAGAAAAAATAACTACCTAAAATTCTAAACCATTAGGACAAAAAACGAATATTCTCTACCGAAATGGAATATTTAACTGAAAAATGGGAATTTTCAGGAAAAAAATAATTTTCAAAAAAATAGTTGAATTTTTCATCAAATAAATAAACCTTCATTCTAACAAAAAAAATTTACAATAATAAGTTCAACTCTCACATACGCAGTTAAATCTACAATGAAAATATCGATTTTTTGTGAGATAGTTTGTCTTTCAAACAAAAAGATGAATTTTTAACTAAAAATATAAATCTTTAATAAAAAAAATGATTTCTCAAAATAATTGTTCCAAACACATTGACAAAGAAAGTTTTTGAATCCTCCAGCATAGGAAATTCATTTTTAATCAAACAGTTGCATTTTTTTCCAGAATTATGAAATTTCTACTAAATAAAATAACACCAAAATATGAGTTTTTCAAACGTTTTTTTTTAAAGCAAAATATGAGTTTTAATCATCGAGTTATTCTATAATTCTCTTGCAAAAATGAAACAACTATATTCTTATGAAAAAGTCACATTACACCAAAGGAAAGAATTTTTCAGAAATTCAATTAAACTTGTGCCCGACTAAATTAACTGATAATTAAAATCATGCATGTTCAATAAAAAAATTTAAAACAAATAGTTCATTTTCAACCCAGAAAATGCATTTCCTACTAAAAAGACAAATCTTCAACAAAATAGATTATTTTAAACTAAAAAAGATAGATTATCAATAAGAAGTAGAATGAAATTTAATTTTAAATTATAAAAATATGTTTCTAACTAAATAATATAAATTTTAAGCGAAATTAAACCCAAAATAGAATGGTTAAATTCATAGCTAACAAAATTAATTTAAAAAAAATGTAATTTTCAACAAAAGAAATAAAATTCCCACTAAAAGATCAATATTCTAGCAAAATAGAATTATTTGTAATAAAATACATGGATTGTCGAGAAACCATAAATCCCTTGCAGTTGAGTATTAAACAAAAAAAGCGAATTGAAAAAAACAAGAGCCAAAGCTTCAACAAAATACAGCCATAATTTTTAAATCTAAAAAAGAAAATTGCAACGAAAACAGATTCGTTTTTCACAGAATATATGAATTTCTAACCAAGCAGTTGTATTTTCAACTGAAAAAGATAAATGTAAAAAAAAATTTAATTAAATAAAATAAAATCTAAAAAATTTAACAGAGTAATTAAATTTTGATGAAAAAAAAGAATTTTTTCAACTAAAATGATTTATAATTTTTTTATCATCTTGCTTTGCAGAAAAAAATTCTTTCTCAGCTCATACGTATCGTAATTATTTATTAAACTTATTCAAATAACAAATATTATTAACAGTTAATATTATTCCATGCTTTAAACAATTTATGTTGAAAAAAGACAATTTGCACCTTTTTACAGAAATAAATTCTTTACCATCGACTACGTATCAAAATCGCTCAAAAAACTTATTTTCTTACAAAATAATTGTTAAATTAAACTTTTATCTTTGATACAGATAATTTAAATTAGCAAATTGAAAACCTTCATATTTATCCCCCAAGAAAATTTGTTTTACGTCTTAGATGTATCATAATAGCTTGCGGAACTTATTTTTTGTCAAAACTAGTAAGCTATTTTAATACGATTTTCAGAAGGTTAGTAGCTTTGATCAGCAAATTTGATACGTATAAGATAGCGCAGCTGAGAAAGAGAATATTTTTTAAAAAATTCACTTTTTCTGATATTGGTTTACAAAAAATAAGTTAAAACCTGTCAAAAAATTAAAAATGTGGTTCCTTACGGTTGTTATAAATGTAACGTTCTTTATTTCTAAAAAAATATCTCCAAGGCGGTTAAACATAATAAGCTATAATTTATTTTATTTATATCTGTCAGATATAGCAATTCAATAATTTATTTAATTGTTTTAAAATGTTTCATATACTCTTTTCAACAAAAGGTTTTATTTCTGGATTTCAAATTGTTTAAGCTGTTAATATGAGTAAATAAAAAACAAGGAAGGCGAGTGTGCGTTTTATCTGCCTCATATGCACATAGCAAATAAATTTGTACTTGGCCTATTTTTCAGTTTCAATTAATTGCAATCTCATTCTTTTCAACAAATTTAAATCGGGCAAGAAATCAAGTTTACTTTTTTAACTGAACAATTTCTCATGTTTTCCATTTCTGTATTGTTAATATTATTATTACACCATTAGGCCGTTTCCCTTTCGGGGTAGGCGTGACTCACTCTATGGGAAAGGGGGTAGTGTGAGAAAAGGGTTATAGAATTGTTAGATTGATCTAGAATTCTCATATTATTTATTTAAATAACACTTTCATTCCGCAATACTGCTCCGACCCAGGTTGCTGATCAATCTCTCTGGCAATCACCCCAAGTAAAGATCCTCACAAAGTCGTCATTTGTTTAAGGTGTCATTATCTCTACTGAAACACTTCTTATTAACTCTTTTCTGCTATACTTTTCTGTTCTGGCATACCTCTCTAGCTTCTTTAACGTCCATGCATTTTTCAATGCAGGCTCTTGCGTTTCTATGTGTTCTTATGTCCCTTCTACTAGGGTCTCATTCACACATTCTAATCATTCTTTCCGCGGTCTGCCTCTAGGCACGCTGTTATTTACTTTACCTTGATATATTTGTTTCGTTATTCGTTCTTCCTTCATTCTCTCAAAATGCCCGAACATCTTAACCGATTTATTTCCTATGTGTTCGGTTTTGATTCCTCTAGAATCAAATTGGATTTAGGGGTTTCTGCTGAATATGGTTACAAAAAATAATTAGGCAGTCGCGGACAATTGTCCAGGGGTGGTCCCGAAGGAATTAACCCCCAAGCGGAGGTGTGAAAACCATGCCGAAAGCTGAATGGCACATGGGTGAGGTGACACCAGAGGAGATCGAAGTCTTTTGGAGAGAAGTCTACGAAGTGCAAAATATACTTGACGAAGACTCCAAGAATTAAAATAGCTTTAAGAAGCGGTGTAATGCCCTCATAACAAAACCTGAGGAAGAATGCCTAACCATCATTACCGAGGAGGTGAAAAAATATTGAGAGGTGTAAGAACCTATTCCGCTCCAGGATCAGAAGAGCCAATTCCAGAGTGGTTGGTGGAAGGGCGCACAGTACTCCGGCCAAAAATGGAGAACTTAGTCGACCCAAAGAATTACAGGCCAATCACTTGTCTGAACACTCTGTATAAGATATTTACAGCTATCCTACATAATAGGATTGTTCGGGCAATCGGACCTGTGTAGCAAGAAATGTATGAACGACGCGGCTCAAAGAAAGGCGTAGCAGGATGTCGGGAGAACCTGCTTATCGATAGATGTGTCTGCAAAGATGCAGCAT
>JAAAKG020145230.1:0-10937 GCA_010014905.2 Druon quercuslanigerum | reverse complement strand
ATAACAAGACGTTCGGACAATACTTTTTCGCGTTTTCGAGCGTTCGGACCCTTTTCGTTTCTGGCCACTCAATTGTCAAACACATGCACCGCATGGCCGTAACCCGGAATGACTAACACAAATCACAGGGCATCTTTGACAATAAGGCACTTTTTCGTCTTGTCGAAGGGGCTCTGTAATTGGTGTTCCGGCCATTCTGAGTTACGTTCATTTCGGTGCATGTGTTTGAGAACTTTGGAAATGAACAAAACGCCTTTTGACGCGAACTTAAAAATTTCGAACAGTTCGGCTCAGTTCGGCTCGAGAACGACTCTGTTTCCACGGAAAATTTCTGATTGGTCAACGCCTCATTCCGGCCCCACTATTTTTTTAAAATTGCTGATGCGAGTCCAAACCCTGAAATTAGATATTTAAAAACTTCTCTGGATATGTGATGTATTTTAATTCAAAGATTAATATCTGCAGGAGGAGGATATAACGACAGGGGATCACAAGGAGGTGGTGGTAGGTCGGGAGGCGGTTTTGGCGCCGAGCCTAGAGGAAATCGTGGAAATTATGGCCACTTCAGTGAAGACTCTAATAGTCGAGAGTGGTCTCGTGGAGGTACTCCAAGTGGTCCCGGAGGCCCTGGCGGTCGTGATATGGGTCGCGACGGTGGTCGTGACGGTGCTGGAAGCGGTAGATCATTTGGTGGTAGGCCACCTCGTGGCGGTGCTGGTGGTGGAAGAGACGAGAGGAAACCCTTCCAAGATGAACCCTTCATGAAGGAGCCACCTCCAGGTATTTATTGCTTCCAATTTTCTTTACAATTATTATTGTAATAATGTTAGTTCTAGAATCCACTAAGCTACAACAACCATTACTGGGGCAGTTACGAAAAGCTAATCCACATAAACACAATTTTAAAATGGTGAATTGTAATGTTTTGTACAAAACCCGTTATAATACGTAGCTAATACATTATTTTATCGATTAGAACAAAAATACATGATTAATTTTATATTTAATTAATATAAATAGATATTTTTGAAGCCCATTACTGGGAAATGGAAAACCTACTGGGGTTTAGCAAGATAAAATGGTACAATTTACTTAAAATTATAGAATAGATAAAAAAACAAGAATCGATTATTATAAATCATAAGAAATTTATTTTTGTTTATTTTTTAATAAAATTCATATCAACATTGTGACATTTTGTTAAAAAAATAACTTTATTTCTCATATTTTAAATAACCTTAAAATTATTTAATTTTCAAACAAATAATAAAAATTTTAAGCAAAAAATAATTGACATTCTTTGGACACTTTTTCCAATTTATGTAATAATTTTAATCAGGATGAATTCTGAATCAAAAATATAATAGTAGACTTTAACCTAAAAGAATGAATTTTCATGCCAAACATACGAGTTTTCTTCAAAAGAGTCATATTTTTTTACTCCAAAATATATGGAGCATGCAGCTGATCAACAATATTTTTAATAAGTCATCACAATACTGTGTAATTTAAATAAAAACACGGCGAAACTGACCGCCTCAATAATTGGAAACGCGATTGTGCAGCTCACGTTGAAGTGTCCGAACTGAGACAGCCAGTGACATTTCGTCCCGGTTTAGGTAACTTCGTCCAAAATTTGTCCAAATGAGGAGCATGTGCAAAACATTACTTCTTCTATTAGTGTCGAAAATTTCATGAATACAAGGCTATAAAAGTCATGCGGAAAGTTTTAAAATACCAAAAAATTGCGACTTTTGCAGTGGTTCATTCACAGATTTTGAGGAGTATTTTTTATTATTTTTTACTAAATGCATGATCCCAGTAATGGTCGGTTTACCTTAGCGTGTTTTATAGTTTAGATTCGTTTCTATAGTTTCGATCTTCCCAAAAAAATTTAAATGAATATATTCGCAAATTACAGATACCAGTGGAAGAAAACGTTTGGTTCTCGCGCCTCGGACCGTGGCTGCTCCCATAAACGCACTCGCTGAATCAACTAAAGCAAGTTCAATATTCGGTGGGGCGAAGCCTCGAGAGGAGAAGGAGAAGGGGAAGGGTGAGGGGGAGGAAGAGCAAAATTAAAATCTCCGACTTTGCCCTAATATTTTCAGATCCCCTGAAAAAAGAGAACAGGGGAGGTAAATCATCTTGAAAGAAAAAAATCGTCAGATAAGTAACATAAGGCTCTTTCAACTTCCTGTAGATCGCAGAGAAAAGCTCCCTGGAGACGTAAGGAATAACCGTTATATCCGTAAATTTCCAATAATTTTTATCAAATCTGTGGAGGGAATTTTTCTCTAGATTAATGTATACATAACGAGAAAATAATTGTATGTTCGTACATATTAATAAAGATGCGTCTTAGGGTCGGTGCGAGGAAGTTTTCAAATTCTTGGACTTTTCAAGTACGACATCCCATCTACCATTTTCATCGCAATTTGTTATATTAAAATTGAACCATAACAAAAAAGTATTCATAACTTGCACGTAGATGCATGTTTGAATACAATTATTGCTACACATGTGAAATACGAATATCAAAATGCTACGGATGACGTACATTTTGCTATTCATAAAGATTCGAGTTGAGTTTCTGTCTGCTTGTAATAACGTCAAGGGTACATGTACAAATTATAAAAAAGTGTAAACTAGCATTGCACGGTGCGCAAGGTAGAATTCCTCAAGCATTTTGCGTTTCTTTGCAAAAAAAAAATAGAAAAAAATTAAGGTACTCGACCGTGATGCTCATACAAAAAAGAGAGTACAAAAAAATCTAAACGAACATTATTCCTCCTCTGTTATACTTTTTTTATGTCTGTTTTGTATTGCTAATCTATTGTAAACAATGTTAACTAATTGATCACGCTTTAACAGTCGTTGCTGGGCGAAAGCTTTGAAACAATAATTGTTTAGAGCATCGCTTGAGAGTCTTTATTATCAGCAAACATATTATGAACAGTCGCACGAGTGAGAAATTAATAATGCCAAGCGAAATTTTTATGAATGGACATTCAAACGGCGTATCAATCAGTTTTATCGTTAGGAAGTTGGACAGTGTTGACGAAAATGACGTGAAGATTATGGCACATAAGGGAAAGGAAACAATGAATTAACCACGTTATGTAAAACTACGCTTGTATATGTTCCTATTTCATAAATAAAGTAGTTTGCCACGTAACCGTGTAATGTATCGTGAGGGAAAACTCAGATCATATTTATGTAATTTGTATTGTGAATAATACCAATGTAATGTCACTTATGTATTTTGTAAGCTATCCTCCAATATATTAATTCAATTACTCTTGACGCTTATTAACTCTTTTTTCAACTCTATATACTTATACATATATAGCACTCCCAAATTTTATTTATACTTGTTCAAACTCTTTCATACTTTATAATTATTTTATTAACGAATTAACATAAATCTATTGTAATTTAAATAAAAGAAGATTCTTCACATTTTCGTCTTTATGTCAATAATTAAAGTTAATAGTATTTTCAGAAAACATTAGATTCTACTTTTGACATAATGTCTTTTTATTCATGCCGAATAAACAAATAAGGTACATTAAAAATTGAAATTACATGGTTTAATATTTATTGTATAGCAGCTTTAGCGAATCACAATTGGAATTGTTTATTATTAGGAAATTACAAATATTACACTACTTTTAATATAAATTGATTAAAATTCAACAATTTTAATTTTAATGTGCCCTAGAGTGAACAAACAGTTTAATGAGCCCGAAAGAACTTGGACAAATTAAAACGTTAATTATTCTATAATATTTACAAAATTTAATGCGAAAAAAATTATGAGTGTCACCTTTTTGATGCATTACAAATGTAAAGCATTCTAAAATTTCGCGATTTACAATTTTAATTATTTATTATTATAAAATTGGAAATATAACACTTGTACTTTTCATATAAATTGATCAATATCTGGTAAAATAATTAATAAATTAAACAATTTAAAATACATCAATTTTGGACTAAAATGCTTCAAATACATCAATTTCGGAAGAAAATAATTCATATCCTAAAATTGTTGATAATTTAACAATTAAAACGTAAAATATTCTACAACAATTAGAAGTTACAAAAGAAAAAATGTAAGAATGTTGAAACCTTTGATTATTCTTTCTATCTTCGTTACTATTTCGGCAAAAATCAATTTAGCCATTTTTGAGAATTAAAATTGCAATTACCCCGTGTTGGTAAAGTAGTTTCAAATACCAAAATGTACTTTAGAAAATAAAATTCGGACAATAGAAAGTTTAAAATTCACTTAACAGTTAATACAACACTTCAAGAAAATCCAAAGTGTATTTAAAGAACATAAAAAATTACACAAGTTGCCACGCCTAAATTTCCCCTTCGGAGGGTTTTTCCCTCCCACATTTCCTGTACAGTCGGAAGTCTTACGGCGATTTCCCTTCGGGGCTCTTCTTGATTGGTTTGTATTTTGCATGGTAGCCAATAAAATCTTTTGTTCCAATGGTATTATGAAACAGCTCACGCAGAAATTTGTTGCTAAAATAGTTCTGACTTTGGCATTTTGTCGTTTCCGTGTGTTTCCGTCTGTCAGTTTTGGCGTCTAGGAATTCGTGTTGTCGGCGAACGTAGTTTGTAGAATTTCTTTGTTTAGAAGTTTTTCTCACAGTTTTTTAACAGTGTAGTTCAAGAATTTCCATAAATAATGTCGAGCGAAAGTGTAAAAACGGTAACTAAAAAAATTTACTTAGTCGGCTTTTTCCAAATTCTAAATTTTACGTGTCAAATATGTATGTCAGTGACACGTATTTTTTAAAAGTAAAATTTTCATCAATTGCGTCTTTTCAGGACAAATTCGGTTAAACTCATGGATATCCAGAGATGGCAATTTGCTTGCGTTTCAATTATTGAGCACAACTTGTCTGCGTTTTGCTCCAAAATATTTGTACCTTGTTTTTGTGTTTCTGAAAATAGTTTGACTTATTAATTATATACAAATTTTCATCTTCTCGTCTTCAGTTTTTCAACCTTTTCACAAAATTGTATAACCTCTAAAATCTTATCTATAAAGTTATATCAAAAACCCTTTTTTTAATAATGCAATCATATTCAATTTATTCATGCAAATAAAACATTTTTTGTTTATCAAACGATAATAAATATTCTTCTACAATCTCAATATTATAAAAATAATTTGTTAACAGTTTGCGAGTCTCGAAACACCAGGATACGTGGGTTTCGCCAATTTGCCGAATCAGGTACATCGAAAGTCTGTAAAGAAAGGATTTGAATTTACACTTATGGTAGTTGGAGAATCTGGCCTTGGAAAGTCGACTTTAGTTAACAGTTTATTTCTCACCGATCTATATCCTGAAAGAATTATTCCTGATGCCGTTGGTAAGTTTTTTTGTATTCAATAATTTTTCCTACCTTCTTTTTTTTTCGTGTTTGTTTCTTTAAAACTAGTTTCACGGGGTCTATCTTATCAACAATAGTTAATTATTCAGTAGTTTTCAGTTATCTGCTTATACGGCTTCTTCATTTTTTAAATGCAGTATAAACCTAGCACGAAAAGAATAAAAACTTATTAAATTTATTTCTATTTTGGAGCAATTTGCCTTTTTTTCGATGTTCTTAGGCACACTTGAATTTTTTATTCCATTGGAAAAAACATTTTATTTTCACAAATTATTGTTTACTAAATTGAACCCTATTACAAAAAGTCAGGAATTGTGAGAAATGGTCAGAAGTTCTGACGATTTCTGAACATCCTGACCAGTCTGACTATTTCAGGCTAACCAAAAAGGATTAAAAATTAAAAATAAATTTGTTTCACTGTTGCATATTCAGGTTCAAAAGTTAAAAATGTAGAATCTACGGGTTTCTTTGATTTCAGATTCCTAAAAATTTCCATACAAAATTTAAAATTAGGATAAATATAATGTATCTTGTAAAGAGAAAGATATACGTCAAAACCAAAAAAAAATCAGATTCACCTTCAGAGGCATTTAGTATATGAATAATAATAATTAAATATAATTAAAAAGAGAATATTCATATATAAATATAAATGAATAATATGAATAACCTGGGAAATATAAAAGGGATTAGGTTTTATGGCCTTCTATTCTTGGAGCCCTGATAAAAGGACTGTCCTTTGGACGCAACTTTGAGGATTTCTAAACATTTTGTCATGAATTCTGACTTCTACTGACTATTTATATCGAAAAACGTAACAAAAGTGGTCAGAGGTCCTGAATTTTTTTTAGTAGGGAATAAAATTTTCTCTCTAAATTTACAGAAAAGACCAATCAAACTGTAAAGCTAGATGCTTCAACCGTTGAAATTGAAGAAAGAGGTGTAAAGCTTCGTTTAACTGTTGTCGATACTCCTGGCTACGGAGATGCTATCGATAATACCGACAGTTTTCGAGCGATTATTCAATACATTGATGATCAGTTTGAAAGATTTCTTAGAGACGAAAGCGGCCTGAATAGGAGAAACATCGTCGATAACAGAATACACTGTTGTTTCTATTTCATCTCTCCCTTTGGCCATGGGTAGGTGTTTGTAAATTATAGAAAATATCTCACAGATTTACAAGAGTGGACAAACATCTTCGTACGCCTCTTTTTTGATGACTAAGTTCTCTTAATTTTAATTATGCTAGAGTTAAAAAAATATATGTTTAAAGGGTTGATTGCTCTCGAAATTCCGTATAATATGAGCCCAGGGTGAAGCCGATTTGTTTATCCTTTATTTCGAAAATAGAGTAAATTTCAATGTTTTCTTACATTTTCAAAAAAAATGTCTTATTGATTTACAAGAACTTGCATTTGTAACAAAAAGTTGAAAAAATTGATATATTCTTTTTGGTAACAAAAATATTCTTTTAAAATATATGAAACATATAATCATGAATTTTCTATGAAATTTCCTAAAATCATATATTTAGTTTTTCTTTTTATTTGCATACAGATAAGATGTTTTCAAATTTTTCCAACTTTTTCGTTATAACTTCAAATTCTTGCAATTCCATAGGAAGATTTTTACGAACATGCAACAATGTTGATTATTTCGGAAATTATTGAATATTTAAAAAAACATTGAAATATACACCGTTTTTGCAATATCTACTTGAAAAATAGACCCCGGTTCATTTTATATAGAATTTGGAGAGCAACCGAACATTTAAAGAGAACATTTTTTATGTCTGACATAATTAAAGTTAATAGAACTTAATCAGTCATAAAAAAGAGGTGTACGGAAAGTGATGCTCATCCCTGCATAAAACATTAATGAACGATTATATATTGTTTCTTCGATCGGTTTTTCCAACAGATTAAAGCCATTGGACATCGAATTTATGAAGCAGTTGCATAACAAGGTCAATATTGTGCCCGTAATAGCAAAAGCCGATGTACTTACCAAGAAGGAAGTGTTGCGTTTGAAAAAGCGCGTAATGGAAGAAATCGAGGGCAGTGGAATAAAGATCTATCCGTTGCCCGATTGCGACAGCGACGAAGATGAGGATTATAAAGAACAGGTCAGGCAGTTAAAGGAAGCTGTGCCTTTTGCTGTTTGTGGTGCAAATACGCTTTTGGAAGTCAAGGGCAAAAAAGTTCGGGGACGATTATATCCGTGGGGAGTTGTTGAAGTAGAAAATCCGGACCATTGTGATTTTATCAAGCTCAGAACTATGCTTATGTGAGTATCTAATTTTTGTATATGAATTTTAAGCTCAGATTTTTATTTTCAAACTTCTTCTCTGATATGCCAGAACAAAATTTATTCCCTCTCAAGTACAGGAATATATACGGAAAATAGTCCCAAATAAATAGAAAGATTGATTCAAAATATGTTAAATTCATCTATTCTTTATTTCCTAAACATTTTAGGGTTTACAGTCCATCTCCTATTTTTATCTTGTCCCCTTTCCCCCTTAAATTTGAAAAGTCTCCTGAAACAATTAGTATCTAGAATTTTTCTCAAATGTTTACCTTTTCTCCATTTTTTAGAAGTTTTTGATTAATTTTTCAAAAATCATGAACCAAAATTTGAGATTCTTTTTAATCATGCCAATTTCAAATATTTCCTAAACTATTTATTTGCTCATTTTGTCGATTTGAAGATCATCGACAGCGAAGAAATCGCTAAAAATTCAATCGAGAAACTAAAACGCGACAGATAAATCAATTCTGTAGTTGCAAATCAAAATATATATATAGGTAACAGGCTTCATAGAAGTGCTTTAAAACAGAGGAAAGGGCGAAATTTTACACGAAAACAGAGAAATAAATTCTTTTGGATAAAATTAATGTAGATACTAATATTATATTAAAATTCCTAGTTTTTTCAATTAAAATATTGCATTTTCAGTCAAATAGATAAATTTTCCACCAAGTAGTTCAATTTTTAACAAAGAAGTTTGATTTTCAAGAAAAAAGATGAAATTTTCATCCAAATATATGGATGTTTCTATAGTACTGAACCGCTGTGAGCCGATAAGACCGAAATGGAATAATTTCAAATCCAATTTTTATAAAGTGAAAAAATGCATATTTCAATCGTACTGTTTTGTAGTATAATTTCCAAATGAAATCTTAATGTCCAATATATTTTTAATTGAATAACGTTCAAAAATTAATTTTATATCCAATTGAATCAGTTCAGTATTAAACAATTTTTAAATAATGAAGTTCCATATTCAACAATATTTGATTTTAAATGACTTCCAGAATAAACAATGTTAAACAGAAGCATTAATTTCAAAGACGCGAAATTAGTTCACATTATAAATCCTTCCCAATTAACAAGAATTTAAATGGAAATGATACAAGTTTTCAAAAGCATAACATTCAAATTAAATGGAGCAAAAAATTTAAGTCTTTCGACTTTGTAAGAAGTTGAATTTATAACAGCAAAAACCTAGAACCTAGAAATTACTCCACATTGAAAAAAATTTTAAATGAACAAAATTGTTTAATTCAGGCAACTAAAGTTCAAAATGCTCTTGTTTCACTTTGAAAATAATGGAAGTAAATGAATTAAAACTTATAGAATGAGCTATTTGACACGTGGATCAATCCCTTATTGAATAGTTAAGATATAAGCGTCAATAAAATTGGAAGCTAATTTCTTGTTTGATTAATCAAAGTATATAGCAATTCTAAGGATTTAAAAACATATAAAAATTAAATTGGTCGTGTTAGGAGGGAACTTAATAATTTTATTGGAATTAGTGAAGTAGGAATTAATTTTTAAAGATTTTTTTTTTATCTTTGAAAATATTTCAAAACAGAGTTTAATTATTTTCATTTTATTCACTTTTAATTACATTTTTCTCTTTCTTTAGAAGTCTCTAATTTTTCTAAGGTGGAATTGTCAGTATCAGAATAAGAATTTTTTTAATTATCTTCTTTTAATACAAAAATAAACAATTTTTGTATGCTCAGGGATCACAGCGCAAAAGTAGCTCTAAAAAGGGGAAATAGGGTAATTTTTGTCCTGAAAACGGGGGAAAATAGGGGAAAGATTAAACCTTTATTTTTACATGTCGAAAAGAACAAAGTATCTTTTAATTAGAATATGTATATTTTTATATGATTTTTAATGATTTTTCAATGACTGCCATTACAGAATTTATTTTTAAAAATTGGACATACTCAGGGGCCTTACTTAAATTACGTAACGCATTTTCGGTTGTCTCCAGACCTCCCTAGAGCTGTTATGTAATAGCGAATTCGGATATCTGCACCGGAGTACTCCAAGAATGTTCCGAGTCAGAGTCGAATATTCGATTTGACAACACTGCCCCGGTGCGGTGCATTTTTGGTGTTCGGTTTGACAACACTGCTCTGGTGCAGGGCAAAAGATGCATTCGTGTAACGTTGCTCTGCTCTAGTGCAGTACACCTTGTGTATTCGAAAAAGTAGAGCACTCCGTAAAAGAGCAAATTTATTTGCACCGTCTCTTGAGACGGAGCATTTGTCAAGATTTTAGTACACATGCTCTGTATTTGAATTGCCATGGATGAAATAATGGAATTTATTGCTTTCCTCGAAAGTCATTGTGAAGAAAATTCTGACAGTTCAAGTGATGGTTCGACAAAATATCTTTTATTACAAGGGATTTCATGAAATTTCATCTGATTTTTAGGTATTTCAAGGATTTTGATAAGATTCTTTGGTATTTTTAATTATTTTAAGGAATTTAAAATGGTTTCACCAACTTTCTTTAAATTTTTAAGGGAGTTCACGAAATGTAAATTTTACGAAATCCTTAAAATATATAAAAATTAAACCAAACTTCATGAGATTTAAAATACTTGTGAATTCGTTAAAATATTTAGAAATCCTGCGACATATTATTAAAATCCTTGAAATGCCTACAAATAAAATTAAATTTCGTAAAATCATTTTAAATCTCTTGAAAGTTTTAAAAATCATTGGAAATTCGACAACATTTCGTTTATTACAAGGGATTTGATGAAATTTCATTTGATTTTTAGGTATTTCAAGGATTTTAATAACATTTCTTGGTATTTTGAATTATTTTAAGGAATTTAAAATGGTTTCACCAACTTTCTTTAAATTTTTAAGGGATTTCACGAAATGTAAATTTCACGAAATCCTTAAAATATATAAAAATCAAACCGAACTTCATGAAATTTAAAATAATTTAAAATTTCTTAAAATAATTCAAATTTTTTATTTCCTTTAAAATTATATCTATACCTATATAAACAATAATTAAAATTACGTACCATCTACACCTTATTTGTAAAATATTATAGGTGGGTTTTCCAACTATAAACCATTAAACAACAACCGAAAAACATCGATTTATTAAATTTATTTGAACAATGTGCAGTTCTTATTTAGCTGCAAATTCTGAAAGCAAAAGATCATTTCTGAGATGTTTGTACTTGATTCTGT
>JAAAKG020145229.1:0-10937 GCA_010014905.2 Druon quercuslanigerum | reverse complement strand
TTATTTAAATAACACGTTCACTCCGCAACACTGCTCCGACCCAGGTTGCTGATAAATCTCTCTAGCAATCACCCCAATCGAAGATCCTCACATGGCCTTTATGTGAGGTTCCCCACTTGGGTCCATTAGTATCCAAGGTCGTGTTTCAGGCGTCGTTAATTAACTAAAAATGCGTATTTCTGACGAATTTAATATTTTTTATTGCAGTAGAACTTAGTATTTAACATTATTTCTACGTTGAGTTTCTTCTACTGATTTTCTACAAAGATTTTACTAGAATCGCAAAAAAAAGGGTCAAGAATTCATTAAATTACAAGTCCGATTTACACTCCCCTTAACACGTCATCACACGTACGGGACGCTCCCTAACTGTGTTTCTCCCACTACGCATGCTATTTTACTCATGATTTGCGGACATGATTCACGCATGCGCGCATCTATTATCGTGTTACTAGAGGGGGCATCCAATAAGTCCGAAATGCATGGAATTTTCCGCCCCTACAGCTCCGAAGTTGGAAATTTATCGTACTTGTGCTGTATGCGAAATTCTGATAATATTTGATCTTAAATGTATAACGACCATAATAGTGGTTTACGAACCCATTTAACAGTTTTAAAACTCTGGTTTAAGCGTGCCTAGGGCGTGCGACTGTTGGTTCTCGCGCTTCACGCTTGATAATATATTTATCTCGCGCTACGCGCTCGATCTTCGGAAACAGACGTTTTAAAGCTAAAGTTCAAAGCATCGAACACAGTAATTTGGTAATTGTGAATTCTCTTTTGTTAAAGCACTTCGGCTTTACAGAAAACATTCTCATCACGTATCTCGTGCTTCGCTCTCGAGTTTGTCCCTGAAATTGTTTATCCTGTCCATAAATTTATATTATTGCAATTCATAACATGCATTGGTATTAAAACATACGTATTTTATTGACTCGTTTAAAAAAGCGTATTCTTTTAAAAAAAAATTGTTATTAAACATTTTATTGCAACTTCTGTCGTTTTTTTCATCAACTGAATTTGCTCATTTCCAATCTTATTTTTATGATCTAAGCGTTACACAGACGGTCTACACAGCAGCCTTACCGTTTTTAACTTCTTAATTATATCCATAACCTCAGTGACCCTGACTTCGTCAACTGAACTTTCTACCGCATAGTGTTCTACATCGCAGTTATGGTCCTCTATTGCTTCATCTCCTAATAATTCACTCAACGAGTCTCTGAAAGCGCCTAGGATGAAGATTCTAGTTACAACTACAGTCCCAAGATACTTTGATTATGAGTGAGGGGGGGGGGGGGATTAGATTCAACCGAGAGTCATAACTGATGGTAATTTATGCTGTGAAGGTCCCCAACCTTCGGCAGCATTGTGTTAGATTGGAGTTCATATGGTTCATTTGAGAATCTTTGAAATATTGTGAAATTGTTGAATGAAAAAATTTAATTTTTGGATTTTCGATTACTTTTTGTGCTGTCAAAATTTGAATTTTCGATTTTTCAAGAAAACTCAACAAGCTGTTATGTTATTGTTTAAGGGCATTCAAAAATCAACATTTTTCGTTTCTTGACTTTTTTATATCGTGCGTTATTTGTATTAAAATTTTCATTTTCATGCATTTTGGAATTTTGTAAATGCTATAAGTCTGGTAAGTTTTGGTTTTGTGAAAAAAGTCAATAGGATAACTTTTTCGTATTTTCTTAATACTATGAATGTCCGTACAGAGAAATTTTAAATTTTGAAAAAATTGGTCTCAAAAATATTAAAAATGCGCTAACTTTTTGAATTTTTATTCAAAATGGTTAAAAATGGACACGAAAAGAGTGTACCAAAGGCCATTCTAATAGATGATAGACATAGAAGCAGACATTCGTATAAACCTGTTTTTCGGATTCAGGGGGTCTCAAAACGTAGACAGTTGTCAAAAACTGGAGGGGGGGGGGGTTAAATTTTACACCAATCTAATACCTTCTCTGACAAGAATGTAAAATTTAATACGTTCTGCTGCTGAACAGACTAGGCCATAAATTCTAGAATAGATAGATTTGAATCAATGAAATGTCTGATTATTAACGAGATCTTTGATTTATCAGCAAGATACTTGAAATAAATTCTGCTGCAAATCCCTGCTTTAATAATTTAACCACTATCGTTAGTTCATTTCTAACAATATTTACAGCTACACAAGATCCATTGAGCTAGCATCTCCACAATTGAATTTCGGTATTCTCCATAGTACAGAATTTTTGGCTTTTTTGAGTATCGTCTGGGCACCCATTATAAGTTTTGGTCTCCTGTACTTTTTTCATAAAATAAATTTTCATGTGGAACCAAGGATAAATATCACTGGTTTAGCAAAACATTTTTTTTCGTGTAAGAATGTATTTCATTGTCCTCAGATTTTCAGTAGAACATTATCCGATATTTATATGGCTATCTCTTTCACAATTTCAATCTGAAAATCGTTATTTTCTGAGGCTACCTTTAAAAGTCCATTTTACCTTCCTTGCTGACTATACTCATCTTTCTTTACGACGGTGAAAAAGATTTTAGAGACCCTAGTTCAGTCCCCAGGTTATCGTACGAGCCTTCCGTCGTACGGAACTGGAAGTAACCAGCACTTTTCAATGTCCGGGTTTTCAATGACCAAAGCGGGTTATTCGTTTTCACCTACTTTTACCTTGGAGACAATGTAGAAGACATAACCACGTTCCTGGGAGACAACGCTTAGTGCTAGAATTTCCCAGGTGTCCCCAATATTTTTGTATTTCCCGTTTATATTTTTCATTGTCTTTTATTTTCAGCTTTAATAGGATAGAAGAGTTGTTCAGTGTGGTACAATTGTCCTAAACTACACTTTGATGTTATTTACTATAGGGCGGATCGAAGCTATGCAATTAGGACTAATCAAATCCCGACTATGAAATAATCCTTACTCAATGCCAGTTCTTTGCAGGATTTGATTCTCTGACTTTGCCCGAAAATTTTAAGTAAGAACTTGAAGAAATTGATTTAGCCCTTTTTTGAAATATGGAATTTTGACTTTTGGAGATTTTGTTTATTTCTGATAAACATTTTTTATTAAGGGGACTTTTTTATAAATATAATACCTAGTAAAGGAGTTCCTATAACCTTTGATTTCAAACCATAACTGGACTTTCTAGAGTTTTTTGTAGGGCAAATCGGTTTTTTGTCCCTAACGTTATTGAAAATTTTACGCAACAAAAACTCAAGATAATACAATTATCTCATGTTGCTTAGATATTTTGAGCTAAGAAAAAAATGAATCGAGCCCTTTTATTAAAAATTCAAAAATGCTTTTCTTGTTTAATTCACAATTTCAGTCATAGTTACGTCATTGTATGTAAAATATGAGGTAAAAAAAATCCTATAAACTTTTGTGCATGAATTTTTACGAGGGTAACAAGAAAAATCCCTACTATACTTGCGTGAGAAGTGCTCTTGCTATATTACTTAGATTTTTTTTTCTCCGTGTGTTTGTGCTACAAAAACCTCTATAGAAGATTTAGTTTTCGTTTCATACAAAAGTTTATACGAACTTTTTTACCACATATTTCATGTATAACAACGGACACATAATACAAAATTGTTATTGAAAAAAAAAGAATTTCGAAAAATCAATTTTTGAATTAAAAAAAAGAGCTCAATCGATTTTATTTCTACTTGGCTCAAAATATTTTGGCAAGATCAGATAATTTTTTTTTTTGTTTAGTAGAATTTTTAATACCTATAGGGTCGAAAAGGCCCTATTTGTGCTACAAAAACCTCTATAGAAGTTCCAGTTTTCGTTTGACACGAAATTTTCTAGGATCCTTGTAACTAAATATTTTATGTATCACAGTGTACACATAATTCGAATTTTTTATTCGGAAAAATGTTAAAAAATTAACATTTTAATTTAAAAAAAAGGTCGGATCCGATTTTTTTTATTTGTCACATAATATATTCCGGCAACATGATTGAATTAAATCCAGCAACGAACTAACGTTGAGTAAGAAGTTTTAATTGAAGTTGGTTAAGGCTCTCGATGTTGTCTTTTATAATCGGGATAATATGCAATTTTTTAATTCTTATTATTTTTTGGTCAATATAATAATTTTCACATTTTTTCTCTGTGATTGCAAAAATTTATGGTGAACTTTTTTATGTAGAGATTTGGACGATCGCAAGCTTTAGCGCGCCTAGGGCGCGTGGCTGATGGTTCTCACGCTATGCACTCGGGCCTTTCAAAATGAAAGGTACAAGTATCGACAACTGTGATTTGATGATTGTGAATTAAATTTTATTCTCAGCCATCCTGAAAAATGTATACCATTTCAATAAACTTACATTATTACCATTCATTATATGTATTAGTATTGAAACCAAAGTATTTTCACTGTCTTATTTTTATCATTAAAAAAGTGGGCATACTATTAAAATAAAAATTATTATTAAAAATCTTATCAAAAATTGATTAATGACACATTTTTAGATCGTTTCAGGGCGCGCAATTTTAGTTAAATCATTTTTTTCTTAACTTGCAAATATTTTTCATATCACGCGTTGTTTAACTTAAAATGTTCATTTTGGTTTCTTTTTTTGAATTTTGAAAATGCTATAACTCTGATAATTTTCATTTTATGGAAAAAAGTCATAATGATAAATTGTTCTAGTTTCCTAGCACTATAAATAGTCGTACATAGAATTTTTAAATTTTGAAAAAAATAGTCTCAAATGTTTTGAAAATTTGCTCACTTTTTGAATTTCCATCCAAAGTAACGGATTTACGAACTTGTTCTTTCTTTTTAGGCCCTTGGAAAGTGTGCCAAAGTAGAATTCAATCTAACCCATCTTTCGAAAGTTATCGTGTCTTCGTGTCTACAGAATGCAGACTACAAACAGAGAGTCACCTTCATAAAAAATCATTTTTTTTGGCTCATGAGGTCTCAAAACGTAGAGATTTGATGAAAACCGACAAAACGAAATTTTACATAAAACCAATACCTTCACATTAGGATGAATATAAAAAAATTATTCTTCACCAATTTATGATACTTTGAAAATTTGCAAAATTTGATTTTTATTGAATTGCGAAATTGAAAATTTATTTTAAAATTTGAAAATATGTTTCAACTGGTCTGCTTATTATTATTAAAATTTTTTGAAAAATGTTGAGTCGATTTTTTTGGGTTAAGAACATCTAAAATTCCAAAGTTTAATCATTAAAAACATTCAATTCAAATTAATGTTTCATTCAGTCGCAGATTGAACGTTCACAATTTAGCCAATTTTGTTTGGATTTCAAATTTTTTACAGAATTTTAAGAATTTTTAGGCATTTTAAGGGATTTTCATCAAATTTAAAGTTGTTTCATGAAATTCTAAAGATTTTAAACGATTTTAAAGATTTTACGGAATCTTAAATAATTTTGAATGATTTCTACGGTTTTTAAGAGCATTTCTTGAATCCGATTTTTCGGGGTTAGGTTGCAAAGTAAAACTGTTGAATATTTAGCTCTTAAACTCTTTAAACAATGTTTAGTAAAGCTATTTCTATTTTATTTTCAAATTTAAAAAGTGATCTTTTAATGTGCCTGGCAAAGGGCATAAACTAGTCGCATAAAAATAGTACATTCTAAAATTTAAAATAAAATGGGAACAGATTATTTGGAAGTCCCCCCACCCTCCCCAAACCGTAAATAACTATTCGTAAGATTTTCCGGAATCCTTCGGCCCATAAAGCCCTACGTCTACTAAATGGACGCTCCCTAACACATCGATTTCATTTTAAAAAATGTTGCATGAATCTTTTTTCGTACTATTTTCTGAAGTTTATGCTACTATTGACACCATTTTAAATTTGTCAAATAGATTCAACAAGTTTTACAGCAAATAAAGAAATGAAAATTTCTCGCCTTAAATTATTGGAGATCGTTTTGCTACCCATTCCATATGATGAGAGTGATTTACAATAAGTTGCCCGTAACTGACATTTTATTTTCATTTTTCAGGAGGGCTCTCGTGGTGACCGGAAAGAGGGGGGCAAGCGAGGACGCAAGCCCGGAAGGAAGGCATCTGACAAGACGGATATGAAAGCGAAGCTCGGTGAGCTAAAAGAATGTTTTCAATACACTGAGAAGAATAGTTGACAGTTTTCTTAAATGCGAGAAAACGTTTTCATTTTGTTACTAAAGCTGAATCACTTCATTTCAAATATAAAATGTTATTTAAGAACGATTATCCATTTATAATATAAAAATAATCTCATCGGTCTCTCTTCTCTAATTTACACAATTCACTACTTACACTTTTATCTTTCGTAAATTTAAACTTTGCATTTTTCAATGTTAATCGGCTGTGGCTACGTGTATCGAAATTTTGGTACGAAGAGCTGGACCATCTACTATAGATTTATACAGGGTTGTCGCTTGTCAAGGAACAGTTAAGGATTTTTTTTAGTTAGGGAAAGTTCCAGATTTTGAAAAAAAAGAAAATTCAGTCTCCTACTCAGTCATTTTTAGTCATTCTTCTTTCTCAAATCACATTTTAGTAACTATTTAAATATAAAGTCACTTTTTCAAATGAAAATATGGCTTAACCGCTAATTCAATTCAGGTATTTACTTATTTCTAAATTTTCCTGCATTCTTTTTAAACATTTTTGGATAGTTTAAATGACCCCAAGAAATTTCCAAGAGTGAAAAGTTTTTAAGGAATTTCAAGTGATTTGAATGATTTTAAGGGATATAAAAAATTTGTCACGGGTTTTAAAGAATTTATTAGAATTTTGGAAGATAAGGAACAATTTTATAGCATTTATATATCTATTACGTTTTAGAATATTTAAAATAAATTACAAGGGATTTTATAACATTTCTGAAGAGTTTACTTATTTTAAGAAAGCTGCAAAGCTTTCAAGATATTTTAATAAATTTACATGTTTAAGGAAATATCACAATTTATTCACAAGAATTAAGGGATTTCGTAGGACTTGAAAATGTTACAAATAATTCAAGGTATTTCCAAAGATTTGAGGGTATTTTCCATTATATTTCAATAACTTGAAGGGGTATCAAAGGACTTTAACGTTTTTACTTTTTTTAAAGATTCTAAGGAATTTTAAGAGATTGATCATATTTCAAAGGATTTCCAAAAATTTTAATCATTTCACTCCGAGGAATTTCCTCTCATGAAAAAAGTATATTTCTTGATACAAATGGAACTTTCTCTTAAAAAGGTTGAGAGGATTTTCATTTTTCTAAACAGGAATCTTTTTGTACCAAAAATTGTACTTGTGCGATAAACTTACCCGAATCTTGCAGCCAAATATTTCGATAAGTATTTAAGGGATTTAAACGAAATTTCAATGCTTGTAAATAACTTCCTGGAAATTCCGAAGAAAAGGAACAATTTTACAGAAGCTATAAGGTTTCATGATATTTTAAAATATTCCAAGGAATTTTATAAGGTTTTCGAAGATTTAAATGGTTTTAAGGGATTCTAAAAGCTCGCAGGGTATCATAATAAATTTTCCAGGATTTCAAAAAATATCAGATTTTATACAATTTCGCGGAACTTTAGATTTTGATGGATTTCAAAGAATTTATTCCCAACAAGTAAGGAATTTCGTAGGGTTTCAAAGATTTTCAAAAATTATTGCCATCTATTTGAATTAATTTGAATACCAATTATAAAAGGTTCTATATTAAAAATATCACAAGATTAGAATGTTAGTCTTTAAATCTTAATGGCCAGGGAAAATGAAAAATAAGTCAGAGAAAAATTGGAGATTTTTGAAAATGTAGTTTTTTGGGCAACCTGTTATATGAAAAATTTTACTGAGATATGTATATAAAATAAGGAATCTATAGTTGATACTCGTTTTTATCAGAAAAAATACTTGTTCGATTGGTACTTCTGACGTCGAAGATTAAAAATAACTGATGGAAAAGTTTTCAGACTATATGGACTCCCATGTATTGAAAAGTTTTCAAATTGGAAGACGATGCGTTAAAACTTGAGGCGTCACGTATGCGGGTTTCAAAAATTTAATTTGCAGTGAATTTAGTTAAAAGTTTATGGTGTGGTTCAAATAGATGGCGCGCTGCCAGATCCTTTTCATTTCCTTCTCTCTTTTAATTCAAGGAGTTCCAAAATATACGAAAAATCGGCGTGATCAAGAAACCTTTAAAATGCCACAATATTATTTGGTTCAGCTATTTTCTTCTCAGTGTACTTAGAATAATAAGGAATGATAGTAAATTACTGCGTTCCTATTTTTGATAATATTTTTGTCTAAGTTATTTGGCTCAAGTTATTCATCAAATTTTTCATCCAAATTATCATCAGGAATGGTTGGAAACATTTTTTCATAACGATAGAAGCGCAGTTTTGATAAAATCTTCCTTAGGCGTTCATTAATTATGTAAGAAACAAAGGAATTAAATATGAGAGTTAAAAATATATCCAATAAAAATCTGATGAAGTTGCCACTATGACAGCAATTATTTGTTTTTTCTCTTACATAATTAATTAATACTCTCTTATCCAATTCTCGTTTTGGAAAGATCGACATTCATACTATCTCATGCTTTCCTATTTAAGGGATGCAGCGGAAGCGACACGAAGCTATAGGTACATATTTTTCTTATTATATGCCATTTTTTTTATTCATAGTATTCTGTTAAAACATGTATTTTATGGAATTTAATCTGGATGGAATGAAATTCTTGGTTGGTTCTGAGTTTATGGGCAGTAATACTCCTTCAGGTCAACATTTCGATTAACATACTCTTTCCTATTTAGCACGTACGTTCTTCAAGTGAAGTTCTATATCCAGGGAATGATTAAAAGTGCAGGCTTCGAAGTTTCACTTCTGTATTTTTTGAAAACTTTTTACAGCAAGGTTACGTTTTTGCTACTTTTTTCAACTTAACGACACTTTGCAGTAAATTGATCCTACTAACGTACTAAATAAGCCAATCAATAATTTCCTCAGATGATAAAAAATGTCTTCTTTGACTTTACAAGTCTTAAAAAAAGTCATAAATCATAAATTTATATAATTCATAAATTGTTAACAAATGTAAATGTAATATCTAAAAGAAAATGTCTCAAAATCTAAGAAAATGATACCTTACTTGTCTAGCTGTCTCTATTCGTCCCTAAAAATTGGGGGAGTTGGCAAAAAGTATGGAATAACCAAGCTTATGAAAAATACATGGCGAGGCGTTTCGAAAAAAAGAATTAAAAAACGTAAAAATTAACCGTATCTTGAAAATTGCCATTCTTGCTCACTTTCATAAAATTCTAACTTGAATAAAAGGTATGTTTTTTATTTTTATTTGTGATTATTATTTTATATCAAAGACTGTAGATTAACAAAATTGCTATACTTTTCTAATCCATGTGGATTTTTTTTTAAATTCTGGAAATTAAATATTATTGAACTCAATGCGACATCGTAGAACTATTTTTGATTTTAAAGTCATTAAGGATATTTTATTTGTGGATAACACATAGAAACTGTTTATCACCAGCCGTTTTTTATTTCAAATATTATATATTTTTTGCCCACCATAATATGTATTGCTTCCCAAACGAAGTTAAAGTAAAAAACATATTTTTTGTACCAGTTTTTTGTTAAAAAAATTGTTTTACTGATTTGTAAAGGCTACTTTTTTAATACTTTTTTCAGTTTTCTTTTGTTTATGACTTCGAAGCCTGAAATTGCATGTATTGTAGAATGCTTCTCTAATGTTCTGTTTTCGTAAAATTGGATCTCATTTTTATTTTATGGGGCGATTTCTTCTTTTTTGTATATTGTTGGCATTTCTTTTTATTATAATATTATAAAATTAATAATTAGAAATTTTATATTTCTTGTCCTCTATATTATGCACGAAGGCTGCATATTGAAGTAGAAAAATCCTGTATGCATGTTATTTATGTGTTTCATTGTTTTATTATGCATACGTTTAGAGAAAACCATTTTTAATTAGGTAGTTATCTGCAATTGCAATAAATATTAAAACTATTAGGCCAAAACAGTGATACCTTGGGGGATATTAACCTAGTTTTATTGAATCTGTTTTTCAGACCGTAAGAAATATTTTCTTTTACTACAGCCGATAGATTTTAATTTGTTTTAAAGAATTATTTTATGCCTTGAAAATCACATTTGCCTATATGTCCCTAATTTTGAAACACAAATCACGTATTTCTTTCAATTTATAAAAACGTTCCTTTGTTTGGATAATATTTAACTGACTAAAGTAAATATTAATTTAGAATAATTATATCACGAAGGAATAGTAAGTAGTAGTATCCCTGTAAGTGAGGAGTGCAACCACGAACGTCCAAGAATTCGTTAGTTTGCCACTAATGGATACCGAGGGGCAGTTCTCCGCACATGCTCATTGGCGCATGTGCACACAGTAAAAATAAATACTTAAAGTTACATTCAACTTAATTTCAGATTTGACTTGAATTAAGGAAGCAACTAAAGTTAAGTGTATACACTATCTTGAATAAAGCACTAATTTACCTTAAATACGAAAAAAGCATTTTTCTACTGGAAAAAAGTAAATTATGTTCCTAAATTTTAATATGTAGTTCTGAAAGTAAGTTTAAGGTAAGCTGGAATAACCTGTTAGGCTTTCATTATCTAAAATAAAGGAATAGGCACACTACAGCTCGTGGCCATTCATGTTAGTCGGGTTCTACTTTGAGTGTCACGTATTTAAAAGAAGTGTTGCAGCAATTTCAGTTCCAGTTGTAATCAAATTTTTGGATTATTGAACCCATCAAAACAATTAAATTATCATGAAGCATCTTACTTCGCAACGTGAGCGGCCTACTTGTACACTGTTAGAAAAAAGTCGCAGAGTCACACCGATAAGTGAAAGTTTTTCCCTTTGCAACAGGAGTGTGTTAT
>JAAAKG020145228.1:0-10937 GCA_010014905.2 Druon quercuslanigerum | reverse complement strand
ATAAAAAATGATGGCAGTATATTACGTTTACTGCACAAAGAACGATTAAAAAAAAAAAGATTTTTCTTTGTAAAGCTTTACCACTTCTAACCTTTCAGATATTTCACATATTTGTACGATGGATTCATTTGAGAACGCCTCCTAATTTTTGTTCAATAATGAATAGTTATTATTAATTAAAGGCGTGTGATTTATTTTGTCATTTTATTGCGACCATAGAGTACCAGAAATTATTTGAAACTAGTCAAGTGTTCTTTTCCTTGTATATATTTTGATTATCCAGTTACATGACCAATGTTTGTAATGAAGAATTTATGTGAAAAAAAAACGAGAATAAAAATATAAATATGTCTACATCGATTTTTCGCCGGAAAGTTATTTCGTTTGGTTTTCATTTCTCTAGATTCAAACTGAAGGGCCTATGACAAAGCCATCGAACGCGTCCTCGGGTTGCAGATAGAGGGTCACTGTACCAAGAGTTTTTGCTGAATATGGTTACATAAAATTAATAGGCAGTCGCGGACTATTGTCCATGGGTGGTCCCAAAGCAATAAACCCTCAATACGAGGTGTGAAAACCATGCCGAAAGCTGAATAGCATTTGGGTGGGGTGTCTAGAATGGTGACTCTAAAATACCGGACGACCCCTCAGAGTACGCAGCCTTATCCTTGTATGCGTGGCTCTACAAGGATGTACAAACCGTTTTCCCTAGCTTTTCGTGGAAACAACAATGATGACACCAAGCATAGTTGTAGTAAGTGTGGTTAAAAAAAATCGAACGCGCAAGGCTCCCGACAACGGGTCGGCCAACAATGCCGACCAGTCTAGAGCTGGGAGAACCAATGAAGATGGAGTCAATGCAATAGACCAAGGGAATCTTAGGGCTTTTAGGTGGACGATGCGAGTGTAACTCCTGAACGAGAGAATTACATGGCACGACTTCATGCTCTGTGGTGCGAGAAACACCCATAGCTATCGCACTTTTCGAACGTCTGCGAAACCTTACAGCTTACTACATAAAAAAGGAATATATAAGGGGAGTGCCTACTCTACCAGAGCCAGAGCAAACCGGTAGCAGAGCAAGAGAGGTGACAAGACCAACCGTCAGCAGGCATTCGATAGAGGACGACCGATAGTTTATGACCCGGAGAAACATCAACACCCACGTTGCTCCCAAGCCCAAATATCTCGCTGAAATGGATGAAGAGTTTCGTGGACAATTTTCTGAAGAATCCTACCTCTGGAATATTAATTGTTGTGTGTATAATACAGCAATAGCTTTGGCTGATGCGAACCGTAAAACAAAACCAACGGTTAATCATAATACCAAAAGTCGAATGCATCAACTCGCCATAAAGTTTCGCGTGCCAACTCCGGATCCGTTATAACACATTCAACAAGTCAAAGCTGCTGACTATCAGGCAGCATATTGTTCAGAGAATACGGATACTATCTGTCGCTAAGAGAAGTCTAGAGCGTAGACAGAGGTGGGTCAGAGAAAACCAAAAATTTTTTTCTGAAAAATCTCGACACTTCCAAGACCCCCCAGTTGCTGTCGACCACCCGCCCAAAGCAGAGGAGCTCGAAGTTTTTTGCAGAGAAGTCTAGGAAGTGCAACATATACTTGACGAAGACTGAAAGAACATAAATAGCTTCAAGGAGCTGTGAAATTCCCTCATAATAACACCTGAGTCAGAGTGCCTAACCATCAATACCGAGGAGGTGAAAAAAGTATTTAGAGGTATGAAAAACTATTCCGCTTCAGGGCCAGATGGTATCAAGACCATCTGGTGGATGAAGTTTCCTTCAACCCACCACCATCTAGCCCGTATGTTTACCTCATATTTAAAGTCGAAAAAGCCAATTCCGGAGTGGCTGGTGAAAGGGCGCACAGTACCCCTGCCAAAATTAGGCAACTTAGCCGACCCAGAAAGTTACAGGCCAATCACGTATCTGGACACTTTGTATAAGATGTTCACAGCTATCCTAAAAGATAGGATTTTTCGAAAAATCAGACTTGTGTGACAACTAATAGGTCACATTCTAAAGAGGCGTCTTTCAGGGCGACTCCATGAGCACACTCCTCTTTTGCTTCACATTATTCCCACTATCTCTAGCACTTCGTCATTCCCAGAGGTACCTTTGCGGCAAACCTGCAAATCGAAAGCAGAAGTTCACTTATGTATTTTACATGAATGATCTTAAGATTTACGCTAAAAATAAAGAGCTAATACATATAGCTCCAGGGATTTTTGTACGATACACTAAGGAAATACGAATGGAATTTGGGTTAGACAAATGCGCCAAGGTTTATGTAAAGCGAGGAAAACCTAATGGTATCTCTGAAGACCCTGAGCTAGTCGATAGAAGCGCTATACGACACCTTTGCGCTGGAGAGACTTATACGTACCTGGACTTGCAACAGAGTTGCATTCTGGATGTGACATCTATAAAGGATACTCTCCGAAGTAGATATAAACAGCTTATCCAGTAGATTTGGTGTTTCGAACTGTCGGCGAGGAACAAAGTATCTGAAACGAACATGCTTGCTGTCCCGGCAGTACTCCATTCATTTAGTGTGATTCCATGGACGAAGAACGAGCTCAGATCCCTTGATATCGGGACACGAAAGGTTATGCATATAAACAAAAGCATGCATCTTAACTCTTCTGTTTCGCGACTCTACATCTCACACCGTCAATATAGTCGCTGAATATTGAATACTGAATGTGTACACAACAGGATTATTTTGGGTATAGCACATAGAGTCGCAAATGGAAGAGATCCTCTTCTTAAAATGATCAGGAAGCATGAAGAAGAAGGCAAAGGAGCGTTTCTGTACAAAGCAGCGGAGGAAGCTGCTGAAACACTCAGACTTAATTTCAGTATAGGGAGTGTGCAGAATGCATCAAATCTTATCTATCTCGAGTACTCACTCCTGAAAGCCCGGATTCAAAAAGCACATGAAAAAAACTTCCGGAAACAGCAGACATGTCAGATGTTGTAATTTCCACTTTAACATACCGTCGCCCCATTTTGAGCCAAGACATTCCCGATGATAGTTGCAGGGCGTGCCATGCACATCCCGGGCATCTCGGAAACATACTATCTAGTTGTCCAACTCTTGCGGGAACGACCTACATCCAAAGGCACAATGCGGCACTAAGAGTGCTTTAATACCATATCTGTCACTCTTACGGCATTAACCTTATTATCGCCTTATTCTCCTAGAGAAATAGAGTTAATTATCGAGCATAAGAAGTGCTGAGTATATTGGAACTTTATCGAAATAAAGAGAAAGAATGAAATAAAAAGCTGTAATTTTTTTAAATCTTATTGAATGAGATTAGTTAAATAATATTTGATGAGAAAGTATTTACCGTTTGTAAAATTCTAGCAGGAACATACCATGGAAAACACATCTATAATGTTATCGTGACATAAGAAGATATTACTAAGCATAATACCGGCATGTTAGCTTTGAAAGGAAAACAAATGATAAGTTAATAAAAATACGTGTGTGAGTAAGTTGAGGGTAGCTGTGGTAGACTATGTGATAATGCATATGCAAGGATGGGAGGAGATAGAGAAATTCTCAGTGGAAGAGAGGGTGAAAGAGATATGGGGGGATCTGAAAGATCAAGTAAAAGACTGTGTGCAAAAGAAGGTATTTATAAAGAAGAAGAAGGAAATGGTGAAGCCGTCGTGAGATAGGAAATTTAAATTTATAGAGAGAAAGGTGAAAAGGAAGTACAGAAAGGGGAAAAAAGCAATTGCGAAAAGGAAGGAATATGTAGAAAAGAGTCCTAGTGCGAGCCCAAGAACCGATGTTTGGTTTATTTAGAAGGAATTATTGTGGCTAACATGTCGATATTATTCTTAGTAATATCTTTTTATATCAGGATAATATTATAGATCATACGCAACATAACACTTTTCGTTACGGGGTATTATACTCAACTTGCAATACCCACTTCGCACAATCTATTTTTCTCAGTTTAGTTATTCGAAGGTTGCTTTTTCTAAAAATTGTTAAGCCTTCTTCTCACTCCTGCTTTTTAGGTTGCTGAGTTTTAGCTTTATCTTCGCTTAATTTTTTTTCTAACTCCTCATCTCTCCATGTCTGATACGTCAACCTTACAATTTTAACGTTTTTTATATTCTCGAACTCTATGGTCTAAAAGCATATAATTCCAGTACTAAAAGCAAAGGAACGTGGCCTAATGTTTGAAACTACAAGACATATCCACATCTACCGAAATTTCTCTCCATGTAGGGTCAAATCGCTTTCCAAATCAAATTTTTATATTCGCATAATGTTTCACTAATTGCATACTGACCTAAAATCAGATTACAAAACATTTCTTTTCTCTCTACCCTATTCAAATAAGCGTTATTGTTAATTGACATATTTTCAGAAGAGTCAAGAATTAAATCCGAAGATTCTTTTTTAAAATGTACTTTGAAGTATTACTTTAAAGTATCGTTTATGCCTTTACTTTGGTCTCTTATTCTGTATTTTTGGTTGCAAACGATGCTTCAAATTAAAAATTAATTTGCATTCCCTATTATTCATTTATTAATTTATAATTAAATTTCAGTTTTCTTCTTATTAGGAATTTCAACATTTTCCCTAAATGTTCTACAAAGAAAATTAACACTTGCGTCCATTATAACCTTGCTACGTCTAAATTGAAATATGCAGTTATCTAAAAATTCTATGTAGTAACTCTGAAAATTATTAGCATAAGATAAATACACATTTTTCCGCAAAAATTTCTGCAAAATGTAAAAAAATAGAAAGAAGTAGGCTCGGTATTTATGGAATTTTTTTATGTTCTTCTGCTGGAGCTTTGCTGTTGCGGAGCATACTTGAAAAGTAAATTTCCCCATTAAAAGCTCATTAGCCCCCAAGGCAAAGGTTTGTTGTCGAGCGGACAACCCTAGTTGGTCACAAGCAGAATGTAGGGAAACTCGAAAAAGAGCGCTCCCATTATGAAGGGACCTAATGTCGATGGGACTCTTTCTTCGCATCACCGCAAGCTGGCTGTCACTTAGTTATGGCGGCTTGGCTTGTAGGACTGCCGGATGGCACAGCAGATTATGCCCGCATTGCGTTGCAGAGGTTCGCGTCTTTCACTTTGCGATGGGGTATGCGAGAAAAAAATTGGTGAGCTAGCGAAAAGATCGGAACTTTAATGCGGGCTAACTTATTATTACATTAATCAAACAATTAATTACATTAAACTGCTCAAACAATTATTATTAAATAAATACAGTAAATTTAATTTTAATTGTACTTATTGATAACATTACATCACATTACAATTGCAAGTTTTCAGCGTCGCCAGTGCGTTGCAAGTTGATTGGTGTATCTTCAAGTTCATAGTATTATAAAACTAAAATATTTTCTTTTGTCTAGATTTTATGAATAATTTCTTTTTGTTAAAGCATCCTCTGTAATAATACTTGAGCATTAATGTATTCTTAAATGTGCCTTGCTCTAGGCCCTTCTATTTCATGTTTTCCATGATGATGTATATAAACACTGAATACACGAGTATATGTTTTGCTGTATTCTTCATTGATTACTTCAACGCCTTTTTCAGTGGTTGTTTCATTCCGGTTTAGTAGCTCAAACTGCTCTTGTTCCACAATGTCTACTCGCTCGTTTGCCTGTTTACAAGCTCTCAAATGTGCTTCTTTGTTCACTGGGTTGTTCGATCTAGATACGTGTGTAGCAGCAATTTCATCGCGCGCTAGAACAAAATCATAATTTCGGTCTGCACCCAATTTCCAAGCCAGTTCAGCCGGCACTGTATCCCACCTATTTTTATTCATGTCAAATACGATAAATACATTTTCCAAGTAAGGAAATAAAGCGCATGGATTACGAATCATATGATGCGTCGTAAGCCATCCAAATATGAAATGATCCCTTGTTAACAAAACTCCTGATTCATAGACAATATTGTTGGCACGAAATGTTAGGAAATTGCTATTATCTCTTAATGAAATGCACAATACTTTGAGCGGAGGGATGACACCGTTGAATCTAGGAAATAAATCCCGCAAAGTCCTTAATTCTGAACTTATTAAGCCTGTAAGAAGAAACAACAATAGGTTAATGTTTATGTAGTAAATATATTATTTATTATAATGATCAAGTAGGTAAAAAAAAGAAAGAATGTTGCTTTATTCTTTTTTTTTTTACCTTTATGTGTTCTCGCGGGCTGTCAAGTGACCGCCATTTTGGATTTTTAAATGACACGCGCACCAGAGATTTTTCGTGAAGTTGGAGGAACATGAAATGTTCAGTTGCAATTCAATTGTTGGCAAAAGTTATTTTTTTATTTGTTTATGTCACCTGCTCGTCAGCCGATTATATTGGCGTTTGAAGTTACAAGTGTCAAGTTATATATTTTAAAGAAAAAATATTTTTCCAATATGAATCAGAATTCCTTTCCTTTTATGGAAGTAGATCATTCACAAAAAGTACAAAGAACTGCATTAAAATTAAGAAAAAACTTGAAGGTTAAGTTTACACGTAAAGAAAAATCTTGAAAATTATTTATTTATCTTGTCCTCATTGAAGCTTCTATGGTTTTTCCCACTTTTGAAGTGAAAACGATAAAAGTAGTGAGAAGAAAGGAAAAGAAATATCTTTTAAATTTTTTCTGACACTCAGTTTACGAATGTATTACTAACCGTAATTTTGGAAACTCATAAAATTTATTATTCGGTCGAAGTAGTTGCTACGTAATGAAAATACTATAGTTTCAATTATAATAAAAAATGTTGATGAAGTAAGAAATCTAATTTTAAGGTGCCGTCTTTGTCTGAAAAACATGAAAATAGTAACTTCTAATATTTGCAGTCACAGATTCAAGTGAGTAGAGTATTTTGATATTTTTGCACGATATAACCGAACATTCCGAAAAAATTTTTTGACACATTGATAAACTTTTTGAACAAATTTTATTTTAAGATTTTATCTTCTGAAAAGATATATTATTAGTATGTCAAAAGAAAAATCGACTTAAAGTTTTGTATATGAAAATGCCTAATCTTATATTTACCAATATAATTCAGGAAAGCGGCAAAAGTAAACAATAGCAAACTGCCGGAGATGCGCATTTTTCAAATATAGTTGATGGTAGTATATGACAGGGTACTTATTTAGCGAGAAATGGAAATTTCTAGGTAATTATTCCATATGGATACGTGTAGACTCTTCAGGTTCCACGTAGCTAATTTTGTTTGGCTGATTCCCCCTTTTTATCTTCTGCCCCCAACCCCTTCCTCACAGAAGAGTTGTATACGTACTGTATCTATTTCAATTAGTCACTATCTCCATTAAACATCTTGCGTCATTTGAAAAATTATATCAACAATCGCTCGTACTTTAAGAGAGGGATCCAGAAGAACAGATGTTTATTTACTCATCTTTATCTCCTCCAAGATTTCAATGATGCAACATAAGTGTGTGATGAATTCAGCTGATGATTTTATTATTTTTAGCAAATAAATGGTAAACGATAAACGTTTTTTATCAAAAATTTTCCACTTCAAGCGCTTTTAATTTTTAATTGTTTAAGTCTTCAAGTCTGCATTTTGAAATAAAAAAATCTAAAATTTTAACTGTTGGTGAATTTTTTTTGAGAACAATAATAATAATATTGGTGTAAGGTTTATAAGGCTTAATAACTACACACTTCTGATACATAAAACAAAACTCTTTATTTATGTTATGTGCTTTCTATACATAAAAAACTCAGTCAAAGTCCACACCTGAAAATCTTCTTCTTACCTTTTTAAGGAGTTGACTTTGACTTAAGTTGGCTTTTATATATGAATTTGCGAAGAAGCAAAGCTTGTTATTTTCTTGTATTCCTGGTCCATTCAAGAATTTTACACTGCGTTTCAAGCCTACCGTAATGTGCCGAGGTGGCTTTCTTAATCGGATATATTTTGAAATATTTAGCAAATGCGCCCAATAAAAAAACGATTTCTTGAAAACCCCCCACCGAACGAGGTAACGGGCTACAAAAATCAGAAGTGATGAAGTCTCCTCGCTTTTGAAATTGATAAAACGAAATTTACCCTCCGACTGTGTGTTAGAGCTCTTTGCATTCTGACATAGGTCGCAAGAGAGAACGGAATGCTTCATTTCTTTATTCATTGACGACAAGAAATAATATCGACGAATGTTCATGGTTGTTTTATTAACGTCTGGGTGAGTGCAATGCCGAAAAATTCTTATCATAAAAAAAATATTCCTTTTAGCTTCTCGGTATGCTGATATTATTTGTTATCTATAACCTAAGATACTAAAATCTTTAATCCAAGGTCCTGAATTCTAATGTCCAGGATATGACGAATTATGTTTTAAGGTATTACATCTGGTGACCTAAAAATAATAAAATTTCCAATGTCCAGAAAATCTAAGAAACTTATTAGAGTGTCATAGAACCATATAGGTGTTGTAAAAGGGTTTTTATTTTCTGGATGAGAGAAATTCTAAGATTTTAATTGACGGAAGTGCGTCAATTGTGTGTTAAGGGACCTAATTATGATGAGACTTGCTTCGCACCACCGCAAGCTGGCTGTCACTTCTTTATGGCAGCTTGGCTGGCAAGACTGCCGGATGGCCCAGCAGGTGATGCTCGCTTTGCTTTTCAGAGATCCGCGTGGGGTATGTGAGAAAAAAATTTTCTGAGCTATCGAAAACATCGGAACTTTAATGCGAGCTAAATCACTAAACGAATTATTAGTGCAATATAACAGTTAATTTTCTTTTATTTGTACTTATTGGTTACATTACATCACATTACAATGGCAAGTTTTCAGTGTCGCCCGTGTCACAGCTGATTTACGATTTTTCAAGTTCATAGTATTAGAAAACATAAATTTCCAGCTTGTTAAAGCATCCTCTGTAACAATACTTGAGCATTAATATATTCTTAAATGTGCCTTGCTCCAGGCCCTTTTATTTCATGTTTTCCATGCTCACGTACATAAACCCTGAATACACGAGTATAGGTTTCTCTGTATTCTTCTCTGATTGCTCTCATGACGTCACTAACGTTTGTTTCATTCCGGTTGAGAAGCTCTACCTGCTCTTGTTCCACAATGTCTACTCGATCGTTTGCCTGACTGCAAGCTCTCAAATGTGCTTCTTTGTAGATTGGGTTGCTCGACCTTGATATGTGTGGAGCAGCAGCTTGATCGCGCGCTAGACCAAATGCATAACGACGGCCTGCACCCAGTGTCCGAGCTAATTCAGGAGGCACTGTACCCCACCTATTTTCATTCATGTCAAATACTATAAATACATTTTCTATATGAGGAAATAAAGCGCATGGATTATAAATCATATTTTGCTTTGAAACCCATCCAACTACGAAATGATCCCTTTTTAATAAAAATCCCGAATCGAAGACAATAGGTTCGCCTTCAAATGTTAAAAAATTGGAGTTATTTCTTAGAGAAGTGCTTAACATTCTGAGCGGAGGTATGACACCGTTGATTCCAGGAAATAAATCCTCCAAAGGGAAAAAACCGTAATTTTTGGAACTCATAAAGTTTATTTTATAAATAAAGTTTATTTCTGATTTAAAATTGTATAATTGAAATCATTTCAAAAGGATATTCAAAAAAATTTTAACTGTTTTACAATGCTTCTAAGGTTTTCAAAAAAGACTGGAAGATTTTCTGTCGATTTCTCTGCATTTTATACATGTTTTAACATTTGGGGAATATTTCGGTTACGTTTAAAACTATTTTTTTTTAAATTTCCTCCTTTTTGGTTGAACACTATTTGCAAGAAACGTTTATATTTTCTACCATATACGGTATAAAAGATGATATAAAAAATAAACTTTTATGATTAGGTTTAAGTTTCATATGAGGAGTTGAATAATTAACCCAATCAAATAAACTTACAGCAGAGATGATTAATTTTCTGGATGAAAAAACGCCGTCGCAAGAGAGACCTACTTTTTTATCTAAATGCTTAACCGTAAAGGATTTTTCAGTGACAAATGGAACCGAATTATCTTTTTTCAAGCTGAGCAGACCAATGTTGGCATCAAAAATTTATTTCTCAGCAAGAAAAGATTATTTTCCCACAAAGAATAAAACCGTTAAGTATAAAATATTTATATCCATTTTTAAAATTAGCTAACATAACCAAACTTTTAAAAATATTATTTCAATTTTTCTACAATTCATTATTCTATCGAAACAAAGTACATTTCCTTAACATCTTAAATGAAAGTTTTCAGTTTTCACTTACTTATATATCATTCAAAAAAATTCTCAGACATCTATATATCATTTTAATGGATTAAAAGTTTTACAAAGATTTTTCTAAATGCTGCAAAATAAAAAAAAATTGACTTATATTTTTCCCGATTATTTTGTGACATGCTTTTAAATCTTCAAAACCTAAGATAATTCATTTAGATATAATTATATAAAAAGCTTAGTTATAATAGAATAAAAGTTTACTTTCGTTAAACCTTTTCAAATTATTAATTGTTAAGAGTTCATGGCAATTTTATTAGTTTTAAAGTTTTCTTTTTGAAATTATCAGGACTACTGCAAATTATTCAAAAATTTATGTAAATTATTGGAGACACGTAGATAAAATGTACATTTTTCAAGGTTTTGAAACTAAATTTCGATATTTTGAAACGATTTAACCAAACATTCCAAAAAAAATTTAACACATTCATAAACTTTTTGAACAAATTTTATTTAAGAATTTTGTCTTCTAAAAAAATATAATTTTAGTATTTCTGAAAACTTCGAAAAATGTCTAGAGGGTTTCAAGTAAATTTGTTTCTCATATAAATATATTTTAAATTTAGGTAATAATTTTATGCAGCTTCTATAAATTTCCGACATTCATTTTTTTTCATCTCTTAGTTTCA
>JAAAKG020145227.1:0-10938 GCA_010014905.2 Druon quercuslanigerum | reverse complement strand
TTTAGAAATGTATTATGTTTGGATTATTAATTTTCAGTATTGTTGATAATATAATAATCTAAATACATTGGTTCTGACTCAACCAAAAAATATATATATATATTTATATAAATCTTTTTGCTTCTTAAGTCTACTCTTATATTTTTGGTTCAGAATTCATCTAGCTTGATTACAAATTCTACTATATGGATAAAAATTGAATTATTTTGTTAAAAATTACACTATTTTTTAAAATGTCATCAGTTTCGGTAAAAACTTTCACTACTTGAATAAAAGTTCAAATATATTCTTAATAATTAATGTTTTTATTTAAGAATTTCTCTCTTTCGTTGAAAATTTAAGTAAATAGTTACTTCCCATCACTATAGTACTAATAATCTTCTTAATATTTGCAGACCGATAGGAGAGAGAAAAGGGATTAATTTTTGAGCTCATTAAAAAAACAATCAACGTCAAAATTTAGAATAAAAATAATCTGAAGATCAAGGCAGATTCTGGGGATGGTTGTTCCCACATTGACGATCAAATGTGCTATCAGGCTGATATAAGAGTGAACGATGGGTCTTGCGGGGGTACGAGTGGCCTCCGCCAGAATCTTGTATAGAGAAGGGAACGAAGCTCTCGCGAAGCAGTTCTTCGCCGTCTTTCGTCTACGATTTAGTTGCTGAGGATTCGGTTCTCCGGAAGCTCTTTGAGGGCGCTCTCGAGCTCTACTTCCGGTGGAGAGTCGGCGGCTCGCATCGCAACTAATATCAATATAATTATAAATGATAAATGATAAATTCTTAACTACTAGTTATCATTTTTTTTCATTTTTAAATAAAAAGACGCGATTACCTTCTAAGTGAAAGTGCCTTTCTTCGCCTTGCAATACAAGTGGAAGTTTCGTGAAAATTGTGGATATCCTCTTCTTGGCGACTCAACTTTTGCAGAGGAAGAATGATTTTTTGGAAGGCAGCTTTCTTCCTTCTTCAATTCAACCTTGTTATTCGAAGCAGTTTCTCAGGTAAATTGTTCTTGGGGTTTTTTTATCTCGAATCTTTTGCAAATCACTTCAAATCATTCAAATGTTTTTTTTTTCATTTGGCATAGATAGTACATCCCATTAAAATTTGTTCATGGCAGGAAACACGTGAAGTTGAATAAATATGTGATTGACAAACATATTTAGAAGAGTCGTGCATGTGACAATGTGATAAGGAAGCTAAACTAGAAAAATATTCCGCCTGAATTATAAGAAAGAGAGATTAAATAAGAAAATTCGTTGTAAATGGAAAATATATAATTAAATAAAGTCGATTGTTGTTTTCTTTGGAATATTAATGTCCCACTTGCCAATCTTAATATCTCGAGCCAAAGTTGTTCCAAACGGTCATAAAGCAACAAACCTCACTGTAAACATGTAAATTGCAAGTATGAAGTGCGTTTAAAAGAAATTTTTTAATTTTGATAAATTAAATGACAATATTATTTATGGCGTTTTAAGATTAATTTTTATACTTCTTGTGCTTACTGTAGCAATCTTCAATCATAAATGATCATAATTAATCATTTTTTGCAAAAAAATGGTGTAAGAAAGTAGATTTTTGGATTAATAAGGCATGATTATTATTTTTTTCTTTTTTAAATATAATGATCTAAATTCTTGAAAACTTTTTGTAACAGGGTTAAACCTTCCATGAATTAGAGTTTTGTTTACAAACGTTCGTTGTTTAATTTTCAACAAAAAATACCAACATTTATTTATTATATTTTGGAAGTATCATAGTTGCGTGAGCATTGAGACCAAAATTGTATAGATTAAGTAAAAAATTTGTTTTCTATATTTATATTCATTTTATTTTATTTTCATGGCATATCGATATTTTATTTCCGGATTGTTGAAATATTGATGCTAAGTCAAATTTAATGACTTTAGAATATAAAAGAAACATAAGAATGATTAAAAATTAATGCATTCAAAATAGAGTGTAGATTCATTTCTAAAAGCTAAGACATTGAATTAAATAATCTACTGATATGGAAATTGACCACTTATCAATAATGATAAATTTAAATTATTCGGTTGATTTAGTAACAAAATTTTGTCTCTTTAAGAGGTGGAAAATAATAAGAAAAATGTTCAAATTTAATTCTTCTTGCATAAACATAAAGATATAAGTAAATATTAACAAAATTGTGTTTATACCATTTAATATTAACTTAACTTCTGGCAACGCGTTTTTTAGAAATCAGTTTTTTCATTTTTTATTCTTCAAAAAATGACTTTCTTAACCACATATCTTTCGATTGAATTCTTTTTTTAAAATTAACTTCCAAAGTCAATAATCACGTATACAACACAAAAAGAAGAGAGAGCCTTTTCAATAATTTTTTTGAAACTTGATGAAGAAAACAAATGATGAATTCTAATTCTTTCCATTCTAAATTTTTTGGCTTTCCTAAACTCAACTGAAGAGAGAAAATTAATCAGAAAGCTTAATCAGAACAAGGTGACTTTTTTTATTGATTTTTTTTCGTTCGATTCCAAAACTTAATAATTGGAAATTCAATTTTTTGTTTGCTTTTTTAAATTCTAAATTCAATTATTAAGAACAATTTATGTATTTATTTTTATTTCTGAGATAAAAAAATAGTTTTACTCCAACTTGTTAAAGCTCAAAAACCCTTATACGCGTTCTAGACATTATTACCTTACAAAAAAATTTTTTAATTAAAAATTTGCAGTTTATTAAAATGTATTTTGCGTGAATCAATTTTGACCGATTCAAATAATGGGAATTCAAAGGCCCATATTTCTGAAAAAACTGTTTTTAAAAATCAGTTAATTTAACTCACTGGTCAAATCAGTCATTTTAAATTATCTAATCTGTTGAATTTTCATCAAAAAAAGTCCATTTCAAGACAAAATTAAAATTATTAAATTTTCAATGAACGAAATTAATTTTCGAGTCAAAAAACTATGTTTCAAAAAATAGTTAAATTTAAAAAAATAGATGAACATCAAACTTAAATTATCAATCTTTAACAAACAAAAATGATTTTGAACAAAATAAAATATGATCAATCATTTAAAAAAAGAATGAGTTTCTAACAAAGCAGTTAAACCTAAACCCAATAATTTAATTTATAAAAAAAGAATTTTCAATAAATCAAACGATTTTTCAACAAAAAAGTTGAAAATTCAATTTAAAAAAAAATAATTTGCAACCAAAAAAATAAATTGCCGACTGAAATTAAAATAATTAACCCAAATAATAAATTTTTAATAAGAATTTCAACTTTTAATGTAAAAAGATGATTCTTCAACCAAATAGTTGAATTTGCAACTGAAAGAATCAGTTTTCAGCTAAAAATGAAATATTTAGATTTTCAATCAACAATCATGATTTAACAACAAAAAATGATTTATAATTTAAAAAAGATTTGAACTTTAAATAAAGAACGGTTTATATTTCAATCAAAAATTTTTTATTTGAAATAAAAAACTCTTGAATTTAACCAAAATGATTAATTTTCATCGAAAAAAATTATTTTCTACAAAAAAAGACAAATTTTCAACAAAATAAATGAAGTTTTAAACAAATGCTTAAATATTCAACCGAATACATTTTTAGTTAAAAAAATATTCTTTTTCTTTAATAAAGAAATATTCTTTTCTTAATAAAAAAGGAATAACGAATGTTCAACAAAGTGGTTCAATTATTATCAACAACAAAAATCCAGTTTTATCCTAAATTATAAATTATTAACAGAGAAACGGAATTGTTAACAAAGGAGTTTAATTTTGAACAAAAAAATTGAGTTTTTAATGAAATAGTTGAATCCTTAAACAAATAGTTGTATTTTTACCTAAAAAAGATAAATTTAAAATAAGGGAATAGTTTAGTTTTCAATTAAAAAAATTAATGAATTTTCAAACAAGTAGATGGGTTTTTAACTCTAATAGTAAATCATTATTCAACACAATCACTTTTTAACAATGTAGTTCATGTAATAGTTGATATTTTTCAGTCAACATTTTTTCAATTAAAATCAAAAACTGTCCTAACTGAATCAATCTTTGAATGACGTAATCAGTCATTTTCCCTAATTAAATCAGTCGCTTATGGTTATTTAAAATAATTTATTAAAATATAGGAATTTATTTCGAAATTTTGATTTAGAAACAATTGTACTATTTTACTGTAGCACGTAAATCAGTCACTTACATTAACTGAATATCATTTATTGCTATTGACTGATTTATCTGTTAAAATGACTGTTTTAACAAATTGAAATACAAATATGGAATACAAAGTTTAGGTAATTTAAGATGCTAGCATTTAGTATGGTAGATAATTTAACCAGTCAAATTTTGACTTTATTTAAATGTAGAGTGCACATGGTAAGTGAAAGAATAATGCAGGGTGGTCCATTTTAATGTATTCACCCTAAAATCTCCGGAAATAAGCGGTAGAAAAAGGAATTATTCAGACAAAATCGGTTTTGACCTTAATATCAATTTTAAATTTATTTGAAGGTCACATTGATTTTTTAAATAGAAACCTCTATTTTTGACATTAGATTCTAAAAAAGGGGAAAATTTTGCGTCCGAAATGATAGTTAGAATCAATTTTCCCGAGGTCAAATAAAGGTTAAATCAAAGTCAAATTTTAAAAATCATGCAGCACGAAATTTTTTTGTTTTATTCTTTTAACTCGTTAGGGCAACACAAAGCCGGGGTGGATTAGGGACCAATGACTTTGAGAATCTTGACCTTGAGGCATGCTTGGAATGTCATTGGAAGGTCAAAGTGTTTGTTTTCTTGAACTAATACACTCGAAACCAAACCCACAAACTCACAAGCTCCAAACCAACAAACTCCACACTTTGATCTACGAATGACCTTGCAAGTTGGCCTCAAGGTCAAGGTGATCAAGGTCGTTGGACCCAAATTCACCCCAGATTTGTGTTGCTCAAACGTTTTAAAAAAATAAAACAAAATAAAACATGTTCTGCATGATTTTTCAAATTTTTCCTCGATTTATTCTCTATTCGACCTTGTGGAAATTGATTCTTAACTATCATTTCGGACGTAAAATTTCCCGCTATTTCAGAATCTAATGTCAGAAATAGGGGTACCCATTTAAAAAAATCAATGTGACCTTTAAATAACCTTGAAAATTGATGTCAAGGTCAAAACCAATTTTCCAGAAAGATGGCCCCTTATTCTCCTGAGCAACTATTGTCTAAACAATTTTTTTGTATACCGCTTATTTCCGGATATTTTGGGGTGGATAGATTAAAATAACCCACCCTGTATAGAAGTAGGGGAAGGTGTATAGACTGTTAGATTAATCTAGAATTTCCATGTTGCTTATTTAAATAACACTTTCGTTTCACAAGACAGCTCCGACCCAGTTCGCCGATCAATCTCTCAAGAAATCACCCCGGTTGAAGAGCTTTGCAAAGTCATATTTGAGAAATGGTACCAATTTTGAACTATGAACCACTATTCATATTTTGAATCTTTTTAGATAAAAATTAGATTTGTAATATCAAACAACGAAACAAAAAAGTTTCTTTGCAAAAACGCGATTTTTTCTTCCTTGTTTCAAAATAACCAGCAGGAATTATAATATAATATTTATGTGCTGAGTTGAGGCTTGAATGTTTTTTTAATTATATTTCAGAAACTGTGATCACAGCCCATGATTACTGGGATGATGACATGGCTGGGGAAAATCCTGACATAGTGGATTGGGCGAAACATCCATGTAGAAGACCGTGCAAATCTGGGGAAGCCCCTATGGAGTGCAGGTATAAATTTATAGTGGAATCTTATTACACTATGAGCAAAGCATGCTATAATTGCCCTCACAATATGACGGACTGTTATCGACCTCACTGCATTACTGCAGATGGAGTGAAAAGACCCATTGTTGTGGTAAACCGACAAATGCCTGGACCGTCCCTAGAGGTATGTTAAAAAAAAACATTTTTTTTTTGAGTGAACTTTATCTATATATATATATATATATATTCTCTTTTCTATGAAAAAACTCCGCCAGGTACCTGCATGAATTTTAATATTCTATTTTAAAGTATTGATGTTATTGTGTCGACCAGGGTAATTAGTTAATTGATTTTTAATGTTAAATTTCGCCGATTCCTCGTCAAATAATTTTATTTGGAGAAACGAGAAAAAAACTACCACGGTCCGGGTTTGAATCGGGGCCACAGCAGATCGTCATAACCATTTCTTACATAAGATATTTTGTCGAAAATTCAACAATTTTGTTAAAAAGTCATAATTTGTGATTGAAAATTTAATTGTTTTGTTCCAAATTCGTCTTTTTTGTTTACAAATTCAACAATTTTATTTAAATTTTTATTTCTTTCTTGACTAAAAAATTTTGTTTGATTCAAAATTGAACTAATTTGTTGACCATTTGTCTATTTCGTTTGAAAATTAATTTTTTTCAAAATATAATCTTTTTTGGTTGAAAATACAACTGTTTGGTTACAAATTAATCTGTTTTGAAAATTTGGTTTTTAGTTTGGGAATTTAAGTATTTAGTCGAAAGATGAACTACTACTTTGTTGCAAATTAATTATTTTGGTTGAAAAGTTTAACTATTTTGTTAAAAATTCGCTTCGATTCTGGTAGAAAATGTATCACTTTTAGTAGAAAATAGTAATTTCAGTTAAAAATATAACTATGTCATTGAAAATAGATGTATTTTATTTAAAATTCATATTTTATGGAAAGAAATTTTTGTTGGATAACACTGCAACTGTTTGGTCAAAAATTAATCTATTTTAGTAGAGGATTCAAGAATTTTATTAAAAACTTGTCTTTACTGGTTAAATTCATCTGTTTTTAATTTTCAATTTAAATCTATTTTGGAGTCTGTTGTACATTGAACTGTTTTCTCGACAGTAAAACTATTTTGTTGAAAATTTGTTTCGTTTTTGGTTGCAAATTTATCATATGTATTTTCTTATAAATGTATCTTTTTAAAATTAAACTATTTGGTTATAAAATTCAATTGTTTTGTTCCATAATTGTCGTCATTTTGGATTACAAATTTAACAATTTGATTAAAATTTGTGTTTCTTTCTTGACTAACAATTTTTGTTGGATTCAAAATTTAACTAATTTGTTGAGCATTTGTCTTTTTTGTTTGAAGATTAATTTTTTTTCGAAAACTCAGTTTCAATTAAAAAAGAACTTTTTTGTTGAAAATTTATCATTTTAAGTATAATTTTCGAGTATTTTGTTAAAAATTTATCTTTCGAAAATTGAACTATTCGTTTGAAAAAATAAACTTAAATCAAAAAATTTTTCTTAATAGAAATTTCATCTTTTTTTGTTAAAAATGCAACTTTTTGGTTGTAAGTGATTGTGTTTTGGTTGATGATTCAACTATTCTGTTAAAAATTTGTTTTTTTTTTGTTTCAGTTCAACTGTTTATTTATTTATTTAAAATTAAAATCTTTTCTTATTTAAAATATCAACTATATTATATTTTCAATCGTGAATTCATTTTTTTGTTAAAAATTAAAATACTTTCGTAATTCATAAGAAATGAAACCCCCCCCCCCCCCCTGCTCCTATATAGTATTGCGGTATTTTTGGAAGATCTCTAAATAAATTTACAAACTAAATTTAGTCAGCAACGTGCGTGTTGCAAAATTTCAGAAAACGAAAAAATTTATAATCTGTTTAATTCATATTTACACTACTGATGTGGTAATTATTAAGCCAAATGTTTAATTTTTATTAAAAGTATGTAAACATTTTTCTCTTGGGTTCAGATCAAATTAAAATATTTTTTTTGTGCAACGCCGACTATTATTTTCTTAAATAATTGGATGTTTTTGAATAATACCTAAGTATTAAAACTATTTTGCAGGTTATAGGAAGGAGAATTTTGTTTTAATTTGTCGGTAATACTTTTAACGATTTTTTCATTAATTTATTGTTATTTTTAATACAGCTATTGAAACACCTATATTCATATTTGTAAAACTTAACGTCGAAATCGCTAAATTTCTATCGAATGATATACATATTTTGTATAGGCTAGATTGTCTATATACATATATGGGCATCATTTTCATATTTTTCACATCCTGACACAAAAATATCAATATATTGTTTAAAATATAACACAAATCCGTGGGATCCCGAATATTAATTCGAGATAATTTTCATAATTATAATAAAAAATTATTATCGAAAAATTTACTATTGTCGCAAAAAAATTAAAACCTAGTTAATCCATAATGACACCTTGGTTGACGAAAATTATGTTAAAGGTAATTAAAGATGTAAAATGAAAAAATAAAGCCAAAGAGCTAATAGTGAAAATTTTACCAATAAATTTTTTTTAATAAAAAGAATTAGTTCAATGAATTAATTTGCGCTCGCATGTTTGAGTGCGCCTAAGGCGCACGCATTTTGATTCTCGCGCTCGTTCTTTGTATATTCCCTACACTTGTGCATAGACTTTTTAAAACTAAAGGTCAAAGCATTGACAACAATAACTTGTTGATTGTGAATTCTGTTTTGTTAAAGCTCCTTTGGCTTTAACGAACACATTCTCATCACGTTTCTCGTGCTTTGCACTCGAGCTTGTCCCTCAAATTGCAACTTCTGCCCTTTTTCAAAAACTAAATTTGCTGATTTTCAATTTTATTTTTATGATTTAAAAGTTACGTATGCGGTGAACACAGCAGCCCGCCTGTTTTTTTTAACTTCTAAATTATATCCCTAACCTCAGTGACCCAGACTTTGTGGGAATTCATATGGTCTCATTTTCACATTCCCGGCCCTCCTTTTGGTATGAAACCAAAAACTTATTTAAATTCATATGGTCTTATTTTCACATTGCCGGCCCTCCTTTTGATATGAAGCCAAAAACTTATTTAAATTTTCAGTTTTTCAAGAAAAAACTCAACAAGTTGTTATGATAATCTTATGGAAGATTCAAAAATAAACATTTTTCTTCTCGTGGTTTGTTTCATATCGTGCGTTATTTGTCCTAAAATGTTCATTTTCGTGTGTTTTTTGAAATTTTGTAAATGCTATAACTCAAGAAATTTTTAGTATTGTGAAAAAAAAATCATAAGGATATATGGTTTGTCTTTTTGAGTACTATAAATAATTTTACAGAGAACTTTTGAATCTTGAAAAAAGTGGTCTCACAAATTTTAAAAATACGCTCACTTTTTGAATTTTTATCCAAAATGGCTGGCTAACAAACTTGAACTTTAGTTTAGGACACTAAAAGAGTATACCAAAGGCTAATCCAATCTTTAAACTATTTCGAAAGTTATCGTGCTAACAAACTAAAAATCTACAGACATATAAAAAAATCTAGTGAACTTATTCATATGAGTGCCACATTTTTCAAAACACATTTTATTGCCTTACAAATTCTCTGGAATTTCACCGAACTTTATTGTGAAAAAATCTAATCTTAATTTTTTTACAATTTTCACTTAAAAAATGTTTTAAATTGCAGAAATATGAAAAAACAAAAAACGTTATTTGATTCTGCGGGAAAAATGACATTTAGACCATTTTTGCTTCGCCGAATTTGTTATTAGTTTATTAGTACTATTAGTTATTATTTAAAGACAGGTTTTTTTGTTGAAAATTCATTTATTAGTTTTTATGCTATTAATGGTTCAATTATTTTAAAATAAAATAATTTGTTTGTAAGTTTTGAAAAATTGAAAAAATATTAATTTTTCACTTATACTTTTATGTTAATTCAAGTTTTAAAAAAATTACTTTTTAGATTATTTCTGCAAAGTTTCATCAAAATCGGTCGATTGGTTTCAGCTGTCAGTGCATTTACATGCTAAAAATAGTTATTTTTTTTATAAATTAAAATTTATTGTATTTTCATATTATATTTATATATTAAAAAAAAATTCTGATCTATCCCTCCTAATTTGTTCATTTTCCGGAAAAATACACTCCATATTCTTTGTGTTATATATCTGTTTTTGAAAAAATGGAAAAATAGGTCATTTTTATTAACTTTTTGCAAAATAAAGTTTGGTCACATCTTAAAGAATGTTTAAGAAATAATTTCCACCCTATAAGTTTTAATTTAGAGCACTGAATCCCGTTCTACTGTGCCCGAAAAATGCCCAAAAAAATGAAAAAAATTAGCGTTATATAAAATTCATTGTGAAACAGTATGCTCATTAATTTTTAAATTATTTATAAATATTCGATTTTTCAAAAGTTTCCAAGTATTTTTTACCACCTTTACAACCTTCGTTTATTTATTTATAAATGATACAGTTGATATATTTCAAGAATAATATTTCTGAACTAAAATATTCAATTATTATTTAAACAATTCGTATTTGTTTAAATAATTTTTGTAATATTACTCGTAAAAATTGATTTTTTCTTTCAATTAATGATACAATCAACAAATTTTGAGAGTAATATATTTTTTGAACGATATTTAGCAGTTATTCAAACAATTTTCATTTGTTTAAAAAATGTTTTTTCTATGTATATCTTGAAAAGTTGCTATTTTATGGCATTAATGATGCAGTTAACGCCACTGTTAAAATTCATTACCTCTGACATTAATTTCAGAAATAAATAACTTCACGATTTACCGGATGAAAAAGTTTCTTGAACAAATGAAAATTGTTTAAACAATAGCCAAATATCTTAAACAAAAAAATATTTAATACAATATAAATTGTTTAAATAATTACAAAACATGTTAAGCTAGAAACATTATTCTTGAAATTCATGAACTGTATTATTTACCTGGAAAATATTAACTAATTAAATAATATGAAATATTACTAATTGTATAAAAATTTAAAGTTGGTTAAAAATATTTGGAAGCTTGTGAGCGATTTGAAAAGAAATGGAATTTCTTCTTCCGGTAAACGAGAAAAATAAAGGGG
>JAAAKG020145226.1:0-10938 GCA_010014905.2 Druon quercuslanigerum | reverse complement strand
TATTTCTGAAGTCTTAATCTAAATCTATTCAGTTTTAAGAATCTTCAATTAAAAAAAAATGTTCAATTTTGATAATCTTTGATTCAAAATAAAAATTTTCAATTTTGAAAGGTCTGATTTGAAAATTATAAAATCTTAACTCATTTTTAATGAAATTGTCTAATTCTTACAATTCTATTTTGAAATTTTTCAATTCTAAGAGCTTTTTATTTAAAAACTCTAAAATTAAAACACTTTCAATTTAAATTCGAGCGGCTTTAAATATAAACAATGCAATTTCAGTTCCTTCAAATTTAAAAAAAAAATCATTTTAAAAATTATAATTTGAAAATAAGGCTTTTTTAACGTATTGAAATTGTCGTATTTCTGAAGTCTTATTCTGAATTTATCCAGTTTTGAGAATCTTTGATTAAAAAAAAATTTCAGTTTTGAAAATCTTCGATTCAAAAAGAAAATTTTTAAATTTTAAAAAGTCTGATTAGGAAATTATGGATTGTTAACTCCTTTTTACTGAAATTGTCCAATTTTCAGCACTTTATTTTAAAACTTTTCAATTTTGAGAGTTTTTTATTTTGATATTTCTTATTTCAAACAATTTCAATTCCAAATTGTTCAATTTATAACGTTTGCAATGAGAAATAATACAATTTTAGTTACTTTTAATTTTAAATAATCTAATTTTCAAAATCAAAATCTGAAAAATAATTCATGGTCAAAGTTTTGAAATTCTCGTATTTTTAAAACCTTAATCTGAATGCAAATATTTTCGAGGTTCTTCAATTCAAAATAAAATTTTTGAATTTTAAATGGCTTGATTTGGAAATTATAGAATCTTAACTAATTTTTTATGAAATTGTCTAATTTTCACAATTTTATTTTGAAATTTTTCAAGTCTAAGAGCTTTTTATATTCAAAATTGTTTTGATTAAAACTTTGTTAATTTCAATTCGAGCAGCTTTAATTATAAACAATACAATTTCAGTTTCTTCCAATTTAAAAAGAAATTTAATTTAAAAAATTATAATTTAAAATATGCCATTTTTAATGTTTTGAAATTGTATTTCTGAAGTCTTAATCTGAATTGATTTAGTTTCAAGAATCTTTAATTCCAAAAAATTTTCAGTTTTTGAAAATATTCGATTCATAATAAAAAATTTCAATTTTGAAAAGTCTGATTAGGAAATTATAGATTGTCTTTACTGAAATTGTCCAATTTTCACAAGTTTATTTTGAAACTTTTCAATTTTGAGAGTTTTTTATTTTGATATTTTCGTATTTAAAATACTTTCAATTCCAAATTATTCAATTCATAACGCTTGTAATGAGAAATAATACAATTTTAGTTATTTTAAATTTTAAATAATGTAATCTTTAAAATTAAAATATGAAATCAATCCATTTTCAAAGTTTTGAAATTCTCGTATTTTTAAATGGCTTGATTTGGAAATTATAGAATCTTAACTAATTTTTAATTTTAAATTTAATTTCTAAGACCTTTTTTTTAAACTTTAAAGATAAATCACTTTTAATTTTAAATTGTTTAATTTTGAGCGGCTTTAAATATAAACACATACAATTTCATTTCCTTACAATTTAAAAAGAAATTTAATTTCTAAAATAATAATTTCAAAATACGCCATTTTTAACGTTTTGAAATTGTAGTATTTCTGAATTCTTAATCTGAATTTATTCAGTTTCGAAAATCTTTAATTCCAAAAAATTTTCAGTTTTGAAAATCTTTGATTCATAATAAAAAATTTCAATTTTGAAAAGTCTGATTAGGAAATTATAGATTTTCTTTACTGAAATTGTCTAATTTTCACAATTTTATTTTGAAATTTTTTAATTCTAAGAGCTTTTTAATTAAATTAAAAAAAAATTAAAACAGTTTCAATTTCAAATTATTTAATTTTCACTATTTTATTGGAAAATTTTTCAAATTTGTGACCATTATTTTAAAATTTTTAGTCTAAAAAAGTTTCATAATCAGTTCAAATCTGTTTCAATATTCTTTAATTTTAAATAAATTGTTCAAATTTTTAATGGCCTAATGTGGAAATTATAAAATTTTATGTCATATTTAATGAAATTGTCTAATTTTCGCCATTTTATTTTGCAATTTTTTAATTCTAAGAGCTTTTTATCTACAAAATATTAATTTAAAACACTTTCAATTTTAAATTGTTTAATTTTGAGCGGATTTAAATATAAATATATACAATTTCACTTCCTTTTAATTTAAAAAGAAATTTAATTTTAAGATATGTCATTTTTAACGGTTTTGAAATTGTCGTATTTCTGAAGTCTTAATCTGAATTCATTCAGTTTCGAGAATTTTAAATTTAAAAAATTAAGTTTTTAAATTCTTCTATTAAAATTAAAATCTTTAATTTTTGAAATTTTGAATTTTTATAGCTCTCTATTTTGACATTTCGAATTTAAAACACTTTCGATTTTAAATTATTCAATTTTTAACGCTTTGAAATTGTCGCATTTTCAAAATTTTAATCTGAATACAATCAGTTTCAAGATTCTTCAATTCAAAATAAAAATTTTGAATTTTTTAATGGCCTAATTTGGAAATCATAGAATCTTAACTCATTTTTAATGAAATTGTGTAATTTTCACAAACCTATTTTGAAATTTTTCAAGTCTAAAAGTTTTTTATATTAAAAATTTTTAAATTAAAACACTTTTAATTTCTAATTTAGCGACTTTAAATATAAACAATACCATTTCAGTTTCTTCCAATTTAAAAAGAAATTTAATTTTTAAAATTATAATTTCAAATTATGCAATTGTTAACTTTTTGACATTGTCTTATTTCTGAAGTCTTAATCTGAATTCAATCAGTTTTAAAAATCTTCACTTAAAAAAAATTTCAGTTTTTAAAATCTTCGATTCAAAGTAAAACTTTTAATTTTGATAAGTCTGATTTGGAAATTATAGAATCTTAACTCATTTTTAATGAAATTGTCTAATTTTCACAATTCTATTTTGAAAATTTCAGTTTTTAAAATCTTCGATTCAAAATAAAATTTCTGAATTTTGCAATGTCTGATTTGGAAATAATAGAATCTTTACTCATTTTTAATGAAATTGTTTTGTTTTCAATTCTATTATCAGTTTATATTTTCTTAAATTAAAAAAAAATTAAAACACTTTCAATTTCAAATTATTTAATTTTCACTATTTTATTGGAAAATTTTTCAAATTTGTGACCATTATTTAAAAATTTTCAGTCTAAAAAAGTTTCATAATCAGTTCAAGTCTGTTTCAATATTCTTCCGTTTCAAATAAATTATTCGAATTCTATTTTGAAATTTTTTAATTCTAAGAGTTTTTTATTTAAAAACTTTATGATCAAACACTTTCAATTTTAATTTGAGCTGCTTTAAATCTAAACAATAGAATTTTAGTACTTCGAATTTAAAAGGAAATTTAATTTTAAAAATTATAATTTGAAAATATGCCATTTTTAACGTTTTGAAATTGTATTTCTGAAGTCTTAATCTGAATTGATTCAGTATCAAGAATCTTTAATTCCAAAAAATTTTCAGGTTTTGAAAATCTTCGATTCATAATAAAAATTTCCTATTTTGAAAAGTCTGATTAGGAAATTATAGATTTTCTTTACTGAAATTATCTAATTTTCACAATTTTATTTTGAAATTTTTTAATTCTAAGAGCTTTTTATTAAATTAAAAAAAATTAAAACACTTTCAATTTCAAATTATTCAATTTTCACTATTTTATTGGAAAATTTTTCAAATTTGTGACCATTTTTTAAAAATTTTCAGTCTAAAAAAGTTTCATAATCAGTTCAAGTCTGTTTCAATATTCTTCCGTTTCAAATAAATTATTCGAATTTTAAATTGCTTGATTTGGAAATTATAGAATCTTATCTCATTTTTAATGAAATTGTCTAATTTTCACAATTTTATTTTAAAATTTTTTAATTCTAAGAGCTTTTTATTTAAATTTTTTAAATTAAAACACTCTTAATTTCAAATTATTCAATTTTAACTATTTTATTGAAAAATTTTTCAATTTTGTGATCATTATTTAAAAATTTTCAGTCTAAAAAAGTTTAAAAATTCTTCAGTTTCGTTAAAATTTTTGAATTTTAAATGGCTTCATTTAGAAATTATAGAATCTTAACTAATTTTTAATGAAATTATCTAATTTTCACAATTCTATTTTAAAATTTTTCAATTCTAAGAGCTTTTTATTTGAAAACTTTAAAATTAAAACACTTTCAATTTAAAATAGTTCAATTTTGAGCGGCTCTAAATATAAATACATACAATTTCAGTTGCTTTCAATTTAAAAAGAAATTCAATTTTAAAAATTGTAATTTTAAAATATGTCATTTTTATGTTTTGAAATTGTCATATTTCTGATATCTTAGCCTGAATTTTTTCAGTTTTGAGAATCAATTTAAAAAATTTTCAGTTTTCGAAATCTTCGATTAAAAATAAAGATTTTGAAGTTTGCAAAGTCTGATTTGGAAATTATAGAATCTTTACTCATTTTTAATGAAATTGTCTAATTTTCACCATTATTTTTTGAAATTTTTAAATTCTAAGAGCTTTTTATTTAAAAACTTTTAAATTTAAACACTTCTTCATTTCAATTTGAGCGGCTTGAAGTATAAATAATACAATTTTAGTTGCTTCCAATTTAAAAACAAATTTAATTCTTAAAATTATAATTTTAAAATTTGTTATTTTTAACGCTTAAAAATTGTCAAATTGTCGCATTTCCGGAATTTTAATCTGGGTACAATCAGTTTCACGATTCTTCAATTCAAAATAAAATTATAGAATTTCAAATGGCTTTATTTGACAATTTTTTATTCTAACAGCTTTTTAATGAAAAACTTTAAAATTAAAACACTTTCCATTTTAATTTAAACGGCTTTAAATATAAATACATCCAATTTCAGTTCCTTCTAATATAAAAAGAAATTTAATTTTAAAAATTATAATTTGAAAATAAGCCATTTTTAACGTTTTGAAATTGTCGCATTTCTGAAATATTAATCTGAATTCATTTAGTTTTGAGAATCTGTGATTAAAAAAAATTCAATTTTGAAAATCTTTGATGCAAAATAAAAATTTTTTCAATTTTGAAAAGTCTGATTTGGAAATATAGGTTGTCAACTCCTCTTTACTGAAATTTTCCAATTATCAGAATTATATTTTGAAACTTTTCAATTTTGAGAGTTTTTTATTTTGCTATTTCGTATTTAAAATACTTTCAATTCCAAATTATTCAATTTATAACGCTTGTAATAAGAAATAATACAATTTTAGTTACTTCAAATTTTAAATAAACTTAATTTCAAAATTAGAATGTGAAAATAATCCATGTTCAAAGTTTTGAAATTCTCGTATTTTTTAAACCTTAATCTGAATACAAATTGTTTCGAGATTCTCTAATTAAAAAAATTTTTTTTGAATTTTGAATGGCTTGATTTGGAAATTATAGAATCTTAACTCATTTTTAATGAAATTGTCTAATTTTCACAATTCTATTTTCAAACTTTTCAAATTTAGGACCTTTTTATTTTTAAATTTTAAAATTTTTAAATTAAATTTAAAAAAGTTTAAATTTAATTTAAATTAAAAATTTGCAATTTTTCAATTCTAAAAGCTTTTTTTCTGACAACTATAAAATTAAAACACTTTCAGTATCAATTTGAGCGGCTTTAAATATAAACAATACAATTTCAGTTCGTTACAATTTAAAAATAAATTTAATTTTTAACATTATAATTTGAAAATACGCAATTTTTAACGCTTTGAAATTGTCGCATTTTTAAAATTTTATTCTGAATACAATCAGTTTCAAGATTCTTCAATTTCAAATAAAATTTTTGAATTTTGAATAGCTTGATTTGTAAGTTACAGAATCTTAACTCATTTTCAATGAAATTGTCTAAATTTCGCAATTTAAGTTTGAAATTTTTCAATTCTAAAAGCTTTTTATTTAAAAACTTTAAAATTAAAACACTTTCAATCTCAATTTAAGCGGCATTAAATATAAACAATACAATTTCAGTTCGTTACAATTTAAAAATAAATTTAATTTTTAACATTATAATTTGAAAATACGCAATTTTTAACGCTTTAAAATTGTCGCATTTTTGAAATTTTATCCTGAATACAATCAGTTTCAAGATTCTTCAATTCAAAATAAAAATTTTGAATTTTTCATAGAATCTTAACTCATTCTCAATGAAATTGTCTAATTTTCACAAACCTATTTTGAAATTTTTCAAGTCTAAAAGTTTTTGATATTAAAAATTTTTTAATTAAAACACTTTTAATTTCAATTTTAGCGACTTTAAATATAAACAATACCATTTCAGTTCCTTCCAATTTAAAAAGAAATTTAATTTTTAAAATTATAATTTCAAATTATGCAGTTGTTAACTTTTTGACATTGTCTTATTTCTGAAGTCTTAATCTGAATTCAATCAGTTTTAAAAATCTTCACTTAAAAAAAATTTCAGTTTTTAAAATCTTCGATTCATAATAAAAATTTCCTATTTTGAAAAGTCTGATTTGGAAATTATAGAATCCTAACTCATTTTTAATGAAATTGTCTAATTTTCACAATTCTATTTTGAAATTTTTCAATTCTAAGAGATTTTTATATTCAAAATTTAAAAATTAAAACACTTTTAATTTCAATTTCAGCGGGTTTAAATATAAATAATATAATTTCAGTTCCTTCCAATTGAAAAAGAAATTTAACTTTAAAAATTTTCATGTGAAAATATGCCATTTTAACGTTTTAAAATTGTCGTCTTTCTGAAATCTTAATCTGAATTCAATTTTTAACGCTCTGAGATTCTAGCATTTTTGAAATTTTAATCTAAATACAATAAGTTTCAAGATTCTTCAATTCAAAATAAAATTTTTGAATTTTAAATGGCTTGATTTGAAAATTATAAAATCTTAACTCATTTTTAATGAAATTGTCTAATTTTCACCATTCTTTTTTGAAATTTTTAAATTCTAAGAGCTTTTTATTTAAAAACTTTATAATTAAAACACTTTCAATTTTAATTTGAGCTGCTTTAAATCTAAACAATAGAATTTTAGTACTTCGAATTTAAAAAGAAATAATTTAAAAATTATAATTTGAAAATAAAGATTTTTTTAACGTTTTGAAATTATCCTATTTCTGAAGTCTTATCTGAATTTATTTAGTTTTGAGAATCTTCAATTAAAGAAAAAATTTCAGTTTTTAAAATCTTCGATTCAAAATAAAAAATTTCAATTTTGAAAAGTCTGATTTGGAAATTATAGATTTTCAACTCCTCTTCACTGAAATTGTCCGATTTTCCCAATTTTATTTTGAAACTTTTCAATTTTGAGAGTTTTTTATTTTGATATTTCGTATTTATAACATTGATAAGAATTTATTTATAACAATTTATTTTTATTTATAATATTTTCAGTTACTTTTAATTTTAAATAATCTAATTTTCAAAATTAAAATATGAAAATAATCCGCGTTCAAAGTTTTGAAATTCTCGTATTTTTAAAACCTTAATCTAAATACAAATAGTTTCGAGAATCTTCAATTCAAAATAAAATTTGTTAATTTTGAAAATTTTTGATTAAAAAATTTTCGATTTCAAATCCTTTAAATTTTAAATTATTCATCTTTAAACGCTTTTATTCAGAAAGAAACCCAGTTTAATTCCTTTTAATTCATTTCGAAATAATGGAACGCCTTAATCTAAAATTTTTAGATTTGGAACATTTTCAATTCAAAGTCGTTCAGTATTTTTAAAAATTTTTAAATCTTCCAATTCGAGATTATTAGTTATAAGTTATTCTTTCAATTTTTGTGTTCATATTTTTGTAGTAATTATTTTGTATAGACAAAATTTTGTACATAATATTCTTGATTTCAATCTTTTGAAAATATTCACAAAATAAAAAAATTATTATTTAATTCTGTCAGATTTTGTTTAAGATGTATTCTGTGTAGAAAATATTTTGTGTAGGAGAAATATAATCAGCGTTTTCTCAAATAAAATAATCAATTAAATTCCTCTCAAATTCTATAGATTTTTGTTTTTTCTAACAAAAATAAATAATAGAAATAATCATATAAATATTATAATTGAATAATAATTCACATTAAAAACTCACTTCCTCATTTTCACGATTCATTTTCGATCCCACGTCTTAAAACTACATTAAATACCGATTCGTATCATCCTACTCGATTTCCATTATTCGCTTCATTTCATATCAATCGTCTGAAAAAAAATTATTTATTTATTATTAGTAACGATTCTAGCACTATCCATTTTTATACAATGTATGTAAATATAAATACACTCTAGAGAGTGTTTCCCAGAGAGATCTCTCTGGTGCAATTTTATGCGTCCATTTTTTTCTTACAAAAAAAGTTGCAAAATCCGGACGCATGGATGGAAGCGAATTTATGAAGTGAAGCTGCATAAATTCGTTATTTATGCATTTAGATTTTATGGTTATTTTCTCGAGATGGAAAATGTAAATTCTTTTTTCGATATCCTGCGAGAAAAAAAATTTCCTCTGCTAGAATAGTCTTGTGCATTTGATAGTCAATCCACTTTTATTTGAAAAAAAGCAATTTCACACGGCTTATATTTAAAAAAAGCCAGTGCCGACTTAACCCCACTGCCGACTCATCCCCACTGTCGACTTATCCCCACTGCCGACTTATCCCCACTCTTGACTTATCCCCACTGCCGTCTTATCCCCACTGCCGACTTAGGTCTACTCTCCTCTGTAATTTCCTTAATACATTTTTTTATTATCAATTTTTAACGCTTATTTCGAAAAAATTCAGAAGGTAAAGACTGTCCAACATAAGGCAAGAGAGTTTAAGTGGAAGAAAATTATAGTGAAACAATGTTTGTCTCGGGAGAATAAACAGAAGCGGAAAAATATTTCTGAATAGAAATTGACCTACTTTAGTATATACATATGTACAATTGCTTTTGGTGACCGGTTTTTTGTTGGAAACTTTAATGGTATTTTTAGTAAAAAGAAAATTGTCTGCCCTATAAAGATTTTTATCATTTCAAGAGCTAAAAATATATTCCAACGGGACTAATAAAAAATTTCGAAAAATAAAATTCCCATTAATGTGAAATTCCCGAATTGTAAAATTTCAGAATGATAAAATTCCCCTATAACAAAATTCCCCAATAACAAAATTCCCGATAGAAATTTTTTTATAATACTATCGAATTGGAAAATCCTCAAATGATAAGATTCCCGAGGGACGGCTGGATAATCCCGAAAAATAAAATTTCCGACAACGTATAATATTACTGAATTTGACAAGTCCGAATTTAAATAATTAAAAAAATTGTTATTTAATATATATATTATTTATTTATTTAAAATGCCATAATAAAATATTTTTCATCCAGAAGAAATATATATACCGAATTGGAAAGTGCTGAATAATAAAATTCTCGAATTATAAAATTCCCGAAATAAAAATTGCCGAATAATAAAATTCCCGAGAGAAAATTGCCGAATTTTAAATACCCTAACTGCCAAATTTACGAATTTAAACCAGAAAAAATGTTTTTTTTTAAATAAATATTATTTGCTTATAAAAAATAAAATATTGCAATATTTTCATTAACATGTTTTTTCAATGTTTAAATGTGAGGAGTGAAAAATTACGAAAAATAAATTTCCCGACACTGTAAAATTCGCGAATTCGTAAATTCCACAATAGTAAAGTTCGTGAATAATAAAATTTCCGAAAAATAAAATTATTGAATTAGAAAATTTCCGAATATTAAAATTCGCCAATAATAAAGTTGCCCAAAATTAAAAATACCGAATTGGAAAATTCTCGAATAATATTATTCCCGACAGTTAATGAAAATATTACCGAATTGGAAACTTCCCGAGAGAAAATTGCCGAATTTTAAATATACGAACTGCAAAATTCCAGAATTTAAACCATAAAAATTTTTTTTTAAATAAATATTATTTGCTTATAAAAAATAAAATAATGCAATATTTTCATTACCATGTTTTTTCAATGTTTAAATGTGACGACTGAAAAATTACGAAAAATAAATTTCCCGACACTGTAAAATTCGCGAATTCGTAAATTCCACAATAGTAAAGTTCGTGAATAATAAAATTTTCGAAAAATAAAATTATCGAATTGGAAAATTCCCGAATATTAAAATTTGCTAATAATAAAGTTGCCCAAAATTAAAAATACCGAATTGCTAAATTCCCGAATAATATTATTCCCGACAGTTAATGAAAATATTACCGAATTGGAAACTTCCTGAGAGAAAATTGCCGAATTTTAAATATACGAACTGCAAAATTCCAGAATTTAAACCATAAAAAATTTTTTTTTAATAAATATTATTTTCTTATCAAAAATAAAATAATGCAATATTTTCATTAACATGTTTTTTCAATGTTTAAATGTGACGAGTGAAACATTACGAAAAATAAATTTCCCGACACTGTAAAATTCGCGAATTCGTAAATTCCACAATAGTAAAGTTTGTAAATAATAAAATTTCCGAAAAATAAAATTATTGAATCAGAAAATTTCCGAATATTAAAATTCGCCAATAATAAAGTTGCCCAAAATTAAAAATACCGAATTGCTAAATTCCCGAATATTATTATTCCCGACAGTTAATAAAAATATTATAAATTTGTCCAAAATTAAAAATACCGAATTGGAAAATTCTCGAATAATAAAATTTTCGAAAAATAAAATTATCGAATTAGAAAATTCCCGAAAAATAAAATTATCGAATTGGAAAATTACCGAATATTAAAATTCGCTAATAATAAAGTTGCCCAAAATTAAAAATACCGAATTGCTAAATTTCCGAATAATATTATTTCCAACAGTTAATGAAAA
>JAAAKG020145225.1:0-10938 GCA_010014905.2 Druon quercuslanigerum | reverse complement strand
TTCATGTTTTCATGGTCCTTGTAATCTTCCAACATGCGGAAATCGCTGATAGCCAGACGATTATTATTGATACTCCAGTCCTCCCCCTATATTGCTGTAACGAATATAAAGATGCTCTTACTCGCGTGTGCGGGGTAGAAAACTATGTTTTAGACTGGTATTCTGATATCGCCAAAAATTGCTGCAACGTGGGTTGCTCAGATTGGGCACTTTCGCAGGTTTGCACGTAAGTCATCTCAGCATCCTCTATAATAACGAAATTTTAAGATTACCTCAAATTTGCGGACTTACGTTTTCATGTTCTTTGTAATCTTCCAACTTGCGGAATTTATTCACAGCGTGCCTCTTGACCCTCCACTACCACCTCCTCTTTATTGCTGTGCCGATCTTGAAGAAGCTGTTGCTCAGGTGTGCGGGGAAGATTACTATTTTATAGACCATTATTCTACTGAAGTCAGAGATTGCTGCGAAACAAGTTGTATAGATTCGGACCTTTCACAGTTCTGCGAGTAAGTCATCTCAGAATCCCGTATAATAACCAAATGTATAATAACCAAAGACTCTAATTAAATAATAATCGTGATATCGATTTCTTAGATTTTAAGTATCAAGGTGTAACCCCTTAATGTGGATCAATGATCCTATGACAAATAAAATACCAACTTGCGTAATTTGCTTACAGCCCTCCTTTCTATAACCCTACACCAACAGGCCCTACATATTGCTGTGACGATCTTCAAGAAAGTGTTGCTACTCTGTGCGGGGACAATAACTACGATATTATTGATTTTGATACTGTAGCAGCCGCTTATTGCTGCATCCTAGGTTGCGATGAGTACGAGCAATCACAGTTCTGCCTGTAAGTACCATCCTACTTAATCCGTCTTTTAACACTGTTTTTGACTAACATACCCCGAAATTATTTCCTTCAGTTTTGGAATAAAAACTAAAACAGATACATCTTATTTTTAAAAAATAAATGTTCATCGACTAATTTTTACGTCCAATTCTTTTAATGCAAGCGTTAATTGTAGAATTTATATATCTAAATTAGATCATTCTACTTTTACTTAGTTAGTCCACACATGATGGATCACAGATTTTGAATAATGTTAAGTTTTTTAAGTTTACCCATCCAAAAATTATCTTTAAAGGAAATTTATTAATTGTTTGTTTTTGAAAAAGTGACAGTACCGGTATTTTCGATACTTCAAGCACTGATACATCTGCGCAAACAACCAACACACAGACTGCGCAAACAACCGACCCACAGTCTGTTAAAGCAACCGACACTAGCGCCACACAAACAACCAACCCAACTCCTACGGAAACGACCGACCCAAACCCTACGTCTCCCTAAGCGACATTCTTCCAAGGATTACACTGGCTAGAGAAGGCAAGATCTTGGAAATGAATTTGATACCCAGAGAACAGAGATAGAAGAATAATCGTTAAAGAAACTTATGTATGTTCCTGAATAGTATAATGTAAATCACACATGTAAAATTTACGTTTTGAACTGTAACACAAATAAAAATATATGAAATAACGTGATATATTACGTGTAAACAATTTTATATACCTAGGGAAGAATACATTAGTGCTTTAATCTCTAAGTTTATTTGAATTAAAAATACTGAAAATGAAGTAGTTTAGGGAATTAACTCATAAGCTAGACTCAACTTCCATTATGAGACCAGTGTCGGAAATGGCTTGGGTCCTAAATCGAGAAATCCAGACGTAAACAGCAACTAACAAGCCGAGAGTGCGGCAAATCTATGAAACAGCCGTGATATAGAAGAAAATATTTCCGAAAGTTCGTTTAGAATTTGAGAAAGAAAATGAGTTTGACCAAATTTTTGAATTTTCGGGACGACCAATCAAGCTTATGAGAATCATTTGGCTGCTTATCGAGATACTACGTAAAAAATACTTTTTTTATTGAAATGTTTACTAATATATTTTTGGTTTGGAATTCACTTCGATTGGTTAAAAGTCATTCTTTTTGGTAAAAGCTTCAGTTACTTTTTAGAAAGTTGAACTACTTTATTTAAAATTTACTTTTCTGGTTGAACATCCAACTTTTTGGATCAAAATTAAAGTACATATTATTTGATAATTCGTTTCTTTCTGGTTTAAAATTATTTTTTTAACTGCGACGTTAGCCATTTCATTTCTGATCGAAAATGTATGTTTCTTAGTTAAAAATAAAATTATTTGGTTGAATGTTTAACTCTTCATCTAAATTGATCCCTTTCTTTGAAAATTTAACTATTTAAAAAAAAATCATATTTTTCGATTCAATTCAATAGTTAGGTTTGCGGAAAACTTTATCTAATCGTCCAGTCAAAATATTCTGTTTGGTTAATAAATTATTTACGAGGTTTGAACGAAAACTAGCGAGAAGACGACTGATTTGTTCCAAGACAAATTTTTTAACTGATTTTCTAATATCAAGAATAAAAATATTTCGACATGACCGGCTATCTGGCAGTGAGACAGTTTCGGTTAGGTGTCCCTCCGTCGTCTTTGTCTATCGTCGTTGATAGACTTGAGAGAGAGAGAGAGAGAGAGAGAGAGAGAGAGAGAGACTGAATGCAGATTGTTACATACACCTTAAAAAAAATTGGGGTCAGTTTACCACTTTCAGAGTAGGTCCGATTATTACATACTCCCAAAGTAACGTTTTCACTGACAATAAAGAATATCCACTTTCAATATGGAATTCAACTTTTAGGTTGTGTAAGTTTCTAGAAAAATTCTGTAAAACTACAATGCATTATGAATTTTAGGTGATGGTATTTTAACCTAAAGTATTCGTGCTTACTTTCAACATTTTAACTTTAGCATCTACATAAGAAATGTAAATAATAGTAATTTGACTAGAAATTGTAAATTTCCGCTTCAAAGAATTATAATTAAAATCGATGATGCTGATAAAGGTGTGATGTTAAGTTCATCTGAGCGAATGATAAATTTCAGAGATTTTTTGTCATGATAGTAATTGAGATACTTCAGACAAAAATAACCTCAGGTCCTTTATTAAAAAAAAACACACATTCGACGTTTCGAGACCATTCGATCAGAAGAAATTAACACCGCACCTGGATCAGCAACATCGATTGTAATTATAGTTGATCTATTTTGAGATAATATAGTTTTTTTTAGTTTGTATGGTCACATTGTTAAACAAACTATCAAACTTATTACTACAATTTTTGACCAAATTCTTCTTCTTTTCTGCAAAAAAAGCGATGATAGTATAATTTCATTACAATTTACAATGTAAGCACAATTCTAGTGCAATTAAAGTTTAAAAAAAGTTTTATAGTTCTAAAATTTCTAAGTTTCAAAGTAATATTTTGTACTTTTGTAAGAAAGAAATGGTAACAAAAGTTGAAAAAACAAGTGATCTGTTTCAAATTTTGTGCCAATCATAGAGTTGTAAATGGTTAGGTTGGTCAGTAATCGAAGCAAAAATGTCAATAATTATAATTAATACGAGAGCTGTCCCAAAAGTATCCGACCCACATCGATCTCTCGGCGCTTGATTTATTCTTCGTCATCCGGGGGGTGGCATCCTTCAAAGTAGTCCCCATTTGATTCAACAAGACGCTCATATCGATGTTTCCACTTATTAAAGTACTCTTGAACATCAGACATCGGCATCGCCTTTAGTGCATTCGTCGCATTAGTTTCAACCGTCTCTTTATCGTCTATCGTCGAATCGATGTCCCTTAAGCGGCATTTTCAATCGAAGAAACAGCTAAAAGTCGCAGGGAGCTTTATCGGGACTGTATGGAGGCTGGAGGAGCTGCGCAATACTGTGTTTTAATAAATACTGCTGCACAAGGTTTGATGCGTGCGCTGAAGCATTGTCGTGATGAAGAAGCCAGTCACCGGTTTCCCAAAGTTGCAATCGTTTTCTCCTGATTACATCATGCAATCTTTTCAGAACTTCAACGTAATACTCTTTGTTGATTGTTTGGCCTGTAGGAGCATATTCCTGATGCACAACACCCTCATAATCGAAAAAAACAATCAACATTGACTTGTTGCTGAAGATAGTTGTTTTGTTTCAGGATCATAACCATAAACCCATATTTCATCACCAGTGGTAACCTTTTTAAGAAAGTTTTCATCACTATTCATCATTTCCAGATTGTCCTGAGCGATTTCTAATCGAAGGGTTTTTTGTTCGTCTGTGAGCAGTTTCGCGATGAATTTTGCACACACGAGTCATTCCCAAATTCTCGGTTAAAATTCGCCAAACAATACTTTTTGATATTCCAAGTTAATCTTCTAGTTCTCTCGCAGTGAAGCGACGATCTTGTTCAACTGCGACACGCACACGCTCGACATTATCCGACGATGTTCCCGTCGAAGGTCGGCCTGAACGAGGATCACTGTCAACAGATGTGCGGCCACTTTTGAACTGCCTATACCACTCTTTTATTTGCGTTTTGCCAATACACTCATATTAAAAGGCCTTTTGCAACATTTCAATAGTTTCGGCACAACTTTTACCGAGATTAAAGCAAAATGTTATGCAAATTCGCTGTTCGGTTCGTCCTGTCATTTTTAGCAATAAAAGAATTGCGGCGAATGGAAAAAAGTCGATGTAAACAAATACACCCTGCGCGTGAACTAAGCCGTTTTATCAGTATCTCGGGCTACTGAAGAGAAGGTTAGGATTTGCTGGTGACGTTCGCACCCTCCAGAGGTCGCCTGAGTCTCTCCGCGCGAAGACATGACCGTAGGTCGGATACTTTTGGGACAGCCCTTGTACATTCAGATCATTCTCAACATATACGTCAGATTGAAAATTTATGTAGATTTATGCGCGCCCAAATTGCAAGTACGTATCGCAACTCGAATTTTCAATAGATTTGCTATGAAAAACAATATGCATTACTATTAAAAAAGAAAATACAATTTTAGATTCCTTTAACTTCAAAATTGTAAACTTCCACGTTCTATTTCTCAGAAGTGGATAATATTTTCTAGTCATAATTTTTGGCCTCCGTTTACAATTACGGAAAATCACTTGGGGTGTCGGTTTTTTTTTTAAGAAACACAATTTCTAACTACTTAACCTCGTTATGTAACACATTACACAATTTTCCATATAATTTTATTTACCAAAAGTTAGTAAATAATTAATTAAATTATTAAGATAGAAATGGGCCATTATGAATACTTCAAAATTCATTTGAAGTATTTAACTATTAGTATAAAAGTATATTTTCTGTTCAGAAAACGTAAATTATTTTTAAATTTGACACATTCTTCATATTCGAATTAATTTCACTGGTCCCTTATGAATGTGTTTATTTATTCTTAAAGCATTTTTGTTTCCAAAATTAAATGTATGAATAAAAATACCGCCAAATATAATCGGAGGTTAAGGTCTCGAATAGTTTATTTTTTAATAACTTGGCTAACAATAATTTTTCAGTATACATTTATAATAATGTTTAATTACACTTACGGTAAAAAATCATTTTTTTCCAAGTTACTATGAAAATAAAGTTTTTTTCCATGTAATTAGTTTTATTGTTTGGCCCTCGGAGTGCAGAGATCTTGCGTTTTCCGCACTAAACATGAAATGCCTAATGCCTAATGCCTTAAAAATCATTTTTAATGTTCCTATTATGCTTTATAAATTGTCGTCATTTAAAAAAAAGTCAAGTGTCAATAGAGGTAGGGGTTCAGCAATAATATCACTGGTAATCACGTGGGGGCTGAAATTTAGCAAAAAAAAAAAAATGAAAATTTATATTTTGATTAAAAAGTAGTGCTTTTTGGCTGAAATTCATCTTCTATGCTTGAAAGTTAATTTCCTTAAATTGAAAACTGTGCTATCAAATCTTTGATCTGGAATGCATCTCTTTTGGTTAAACAAGGTTCTATTTCGTTGGATAATTCATTATTTTGTTGAAAATTCAAGCAAGTTTTCGTAAAAAATGATGTTATCTGGTTAAAAGTTAAATCCTGTTATTAAAATTCCTGCTATTTCGTGAAAAATTCAACTATATTTCTTAAAAAGTGATCTACTTGTGTCGAAAATTGGACTGTTTGTTTGAAAATTCATCTTTTAGTATAGCGAATCAAGCTTTATGGTTTGAAAATTCAGCTATTTTGTTGAAAATCAGGCCGTATAAATAATTAATTATTTTCTTTACAATATATTGTAAATTTTGTAAGTTTTTGTAATTCTATATTATATTTTGGAATGATCTGTTAAAATTACCATATTTATAACTCGAGAATTTTCAATACCTTGGTCGCTAAACACCCTGAAAATGCGAGTGTTTTTGGTAAAAATTTAATCGTTTTGGACTAAAATGCGATCGTTTGTTTAAAGATTCATCTTTGCCGGTCGAAAATTCAACAATTTGATTTAAAATTCATTTACTTTTTGTTGAAAATTACTATTTTTTTAATTTTAATTTTTAGATGTAAATCAAGCTGTTCGGTCTAAATTTTTTCTTTTCCCAAGAATTAAAATATTGTGTTGAAAATTTATTTTTCTTGGTTGCAAATTTTATCTTCTCGAGTATGAAAGTCAAATATTTTCTAAAAGATCCTTGTGTTGAAAATGTATACTTTTTGGAAGAAAAATAGACTAATTTATTGAAAATTCAATATATTTCGACATGATATTTTAGTAGTTTCATACCAACATATAAATGTTATTGTAAAGGATTTATTTGCCTATTATTCCCCTATTTTATTAAAAAATCACAATATTTTCCATGTTTTTATAGAATGTTGAAGCCTTGAAGTCTGAAAATACTTATACCACGATTTTCATTACATTTATTACCTTGGAGTTTTTCACTTTTAAAATCTTTTAAAAAGTGATATAATGAAAAATTTCGGATTGAATAACTATTATTCTAAACGCTTAAAGATAAACCGGAAAAAATGCAATTTTTGATCGGGAGAACCGCGAAATAGCCTGGAATTTTTTTTTAAGTTCGAGTGTAATCCATGCTTTAGATTTTTGTTAAGCAATTTTTTATTTGCACATAAACTTTGCAAACATCAGTATCATGAAAAGATCATAAAACGAAAAATCGTGACATGGTACTTGGGGGCTGTACAAAAATACGAAACGTATGCATTATCAACATATCCCTACCTCGCCAGCACTCCGGCAGTGAGCTTGGTATAAAAGGCCAAGCGAAGCGACTGAAAGTATTACAGTATTTTTTGAAACATATACTGCAAATTTGAAGAAGAACGCGATTTTAGGATGAAGTCTATCATTCCAACGACGCTAAACATTTTTTGGATTCATGTTTTCATGGTCCTTGTAATCTTCCAACATGCGGAAATCGCTGATAGCCAGACGATTATTATTGATACTCCACTCCTCCCCTATTATTGCTGCAAAGATTATGAGGATGCTCTTACTCGCGTGTGCGGGGAAGGTAACTACATTTTGGACTGGTATTCTGATTCCGCTAAAAATTGCTGCAACGTGGGTTGCGGAGATTGGTCACTTTCGCAGGTTTGCACGTAAGTCATCTCAGCATCCTCTATAATTACGAAATTTTAAGATTACCTCAAATTTGTGGACTTATGCTTTCATGTTCTTTGTAATCTTCCAACTTGAGAAATTTATTCACAGCGAGCCTCTTGACCCTCCACTACCACGTCCTGTTTATTGCTGTGCCGATCTTGAAGAAGTTATTATTCAGGTGTGCGGGGAAGATAACTATTTGTTAGACCAGTATTCTACTGAAGTCAGAGATTGCTGCGAAACAAGTTGTATAGAGTCGGAAATTAATAAGTTCTGCATGTAAGTCATCTCAGAATCCTGTATAATAAGCAAAAACTTTAATTAAATAATAACACTGTTATCGATTTCTTGGCTTTTAAGTATCAGGGTGTAACCTCTTTATATGGATCAACGATCCTATGCCAAATAAAATATCAACTTGCGTAATTTGCTTACAGCATTCCTTTCGAAGAACCTACACCAACAGGCCCTGAATATTGTTGTGACGATCTTCAAGAAAATGTTAAAACTCTGTGCGGGGACAATAACTACGAAACAATTGATATGGATACTCTACCAGCCATCGCATGCTGCGTCCTAGGTTGCGATGAGTACGAACGATCATCGTTCTGCCTGTAAGTACCATCCTATTTAATCCTTCTTCTAACATTGTTTTTGAATAACATACCCAGAAATTATTACCTTCAGTTTTGGACAAAACACGTCGAAAATACTTGTTCTACCACAAGCAGGTATAGACAGTAGCTTAAAGAAAGTTATAATGGGAATAAAAACTCAAACAGACACTTCTTGTTTAAAAAAAATAAATATTTAGCGACTATTTTTTAAGTCCAATTTTTTTAAAGCAAGCGTTAATTGTAGAGTTTATATATCTAAATTAGTAAATCATTCTACTTTTACTTAGTTAGTCCACACATTATAGAAAAATGTTAAGTTTTTAAAGTTTACCATCCAAAAATTATATTTCAAGAAAATTTACTAATTTTTTGTTTTTGAAAAAGTGACAGTAGCGGTATTTTCGATACTTCAAGCACTGATACATCTGCGCAAACAACCGACACACAGACTGCGCAAACAATCGACCCACAGTCTGTTAAAGCAACCGACACTAGCGCCACACAAACAACCAACCCAACTCCTACGGAAACGACCGACCCAAACCCTACGTCTCCCTAAGCGACTTTCTTCCAAGGATTACACTGGCTAGAGAAGGCAAGATCTCGGAAATGAATTTGATACCCAGAGAACACAGATAGAAGAATAATCGTTAAAGAAACTTATGTTTGTTCTTGAATATTATAAAGTAAACCACATATGTAAAATTTACGTTTTGAACTGAATCACCAATAAAAATATTTGAAATAACTGAACATATTACGTGTAAATATTTTTATATACATAGGGAAGAATACATTACTGCGTTAATCTCTAAGTTTATTTGAATTAAAAATACTGATGGTGAAGTAGTTTAGGAAATTAACTCATAAGCTACACTCAACTTTGATTGAAAAGTTTACTCATAAATTTTTGGTTTCGAATTCACTTGGACTGGTTAAAAGTCATTTTTTTGTTAAAAATTTAAGTTACTTTTTAGGAAGTTGAACTATATTATTTAAAATTCACTTTTCTGGTCGAACATCCAACTCTGAATAAAAATTAAAGTAAATATTTTTTGATAATTCGTTTCTTTCTGGTTTAAAATTATTTTTTTAACTGCGAAGTTAGCTATTCCATTATTGATTTAAAATGCATTCTGCTTAGTTAAAAAGTAAATTATTTGGTTGAGTTTGTAACTCTTTTCTTCAAATTTGACTGACTTGTTTCAAGACAAATTTTTTAACTGACTTTCTAGTATCAAGAATGAAAATCCTGACATGACCGACTATTTCGCAGTGAGACAGTTTCCGTTAGGTGTCCCTCCGTCCGTACGTAGTACTATTTTCCAAAGACGGGAAGTGAGGTGATGAGGATTTAGAACAAGTAGGGTTGAAAAAAAGGAATTTTTTAACAGTTCCGGTACTTTTACCAGATTCAAAACATTAAAAACTCTGAAAGTAGGTCCATTTATTATATACTCTGAAAGTCAGATTCACAAGAAGAAACTGTACTTGAACAACGCCTTGCTATATTGTCAGTCTAAACGTGGTAAAGTTACAAGGTTGGTTATAAATTCTAAAATGCAAGTGGTCTTCACTCTATAATCAGAGTGGTAAAATTGCAACAATTTTTTGTTGGTAATTTTACCATTCTAAGTGGACCATTTTTTAGTTTTTACAGTTCTTAACGCGAATAAACCTTCGATGTAAACGTACTCTAAATCTGAGCCAACTTCAAGTTGAATCGCTTCGTACATAACCTGATAAAGAAACAAACGTCAAATCATCAAAATAGTCATCAATTACCGAAAGGTGCAAAAAAGTTTAGAGATTCAAAATGAATCCCGATTATCTTGATGACGACGACTGGGTTGGCGAGGAGAAAGGTTTTTCGATGGCACCCCAGGAACTTCGCGAAGCTGCCGAAAAAATTGATATCCAGCTGGGTCCGGAAAAATCCACACCTCGCTCTAAAACTACGTATCAAAAATTCATCACTTGGCAAACGACGAAAAAAACTAATTGATTTTCTGAGGATGCAGTTTTGAAGTACTTTGATCATTCGGTAAAAGAACTGCAACATAAACTAAGTACACTTTGGAGTGTTTACTGGATGCAAAAGAAAAGTTTCCGGAAAAATCATCAAGTGGTCATAAGCAAATATACGCGTTTGATCGAATTTTTGAAAAGGAAGAGAACCAGTTTCCGAAGCATAAAATCGAAAGTTTTTGAATCTCAGAGCATTGAAAAGTTTTTGAGAGAAGTACCAGACGAAGTTTACTTGGCAGCAAAGGTAAAAATATATAAATATTAAAAAAATATTTTTCCAAAATTATGAAAAAATAAGAGTATAAGTTTGAATCGCATGACTTGTTGCAATATGTTCAAAAAAATTTTTAAGTTTCAAAGTTTTATTTAAGACTAAACAAAATTTTTTTTAAACTCTAAAGTTAACATTTTTTTGTGATTAAAGAGTACTCAAGAGTTATTAATTTACATTTAATATTCGTCAATATTTTGTACTTTTGTAAGAAAGAAATTGTAACAAAAGTTGAAAAAACAAGTGATCTGTTTCAAATTTCGCAGCCAATCATAGAGTTGGGAAATAGGGTTGGTCCAGTCAGAGATGAGGGGACAGATTGCTCAACGCCAGAAAAAAGAGAATCCGTAAAAATTGGGCTGATAAACGCGCCACCTTGGCGGACCGACCTGCAGTTACTTCGTATATCCCGACGCGCGTCGGTAATTTTTGAAAGTTGAGAAATTTAGAAATGACTTACCACCGGAGTTTCTACTAAACGAGTTATCACT
>JAAAKG020145224.1:0-10938 GCA_010014905.2 Druon quercuslanigerum | reverse complement strand
ATGGATATAAAAGTTAATAGCCATGACTATGGGATACCGGGCCACCTCTCAGACTACGCAGCCTTATCCTCGCATGCGGGGCTTTACAAGGATGGACGAACCCCTTTTCCTAGCTTCTGGTGTAAACAATAATGATAATAAAATACGTAGGTGTAGTAAGTGATCTTCAAAGAAATAGAACGCGCAGGGTTCCCGACAATAGGTCAGCCAAAAATGCCGACTATCCGAGAGCTGGGGGAGCAAATAAAGATAGAGTCAATGTGATAGATCGGCGGAATCTCTGAGATTTAAGGTTAACTGATCGACAAAATCACGACTTGCTAGAGTGCCAGGGCACGACTGTGGCCCCTGAACGAGAGGGATGCATGGCACGACTGCATGCGATCAACATTCAGGTTTCTCTCAATCCTAAAGATCCGGCTGAAGTGGATGACGCGCTTCGTGGCCATTTTTCCAAAGATCCCGACCTCTGTCCTATCCATTGTTGTGCGCATAATGCAGCTAGAGCTTTGGCGGATGCAAACCGTGAAACAAAACCAACAGTTGATTATAAGATCAGAAGACGAATGCGTGAATTCGCCATAAACTTAGGCTGGGCAAGACAGTACGCGTCCCGTGTTCGGCGTGATTGACTACATAACTTCTGGCAGGGATTTTAACGCCATGTTTCTAAAGCTAGCGCGCGAACTCCGGATCTGTTATCATACAATTAACAAGTCAAAGCAGCTGACCATCACGAAGAATATTGTAGGGAGAACACGGATACTATCTGATGTTAAGAGAAGTCTAGAGCGGAAAGGAAGATTGGCCAGAAAAAACCGACAGTATCCCTCTGACTCTTTGAAGACTCAGAGTACATAAATAGCTTCAATGAGCTATGTGATGTCCTCAAAACAACACCTGACGAAGAATGAGGAACAAGTTTCCTTCAACAGGCACGAAGGGTTTCATTTTGGCATGTCAAGACGGTGTCATTTCTACCTTAATATACCGTCACCACATTTTCAGCCAAGACATTCTTGATGATAGCTGCAGGGCGCGCTATGCACACCCCGAGCACCTACGACACATTCTTTCAAGTTGTCTATCTCATGCGGGAACGACCTGCATCCAAATGCGTTACTAAGGGTGGTTTATTAACATTTCTGTCACTCTTACGGCATTAACCTTAATATCGCTCCGCTAAATGATCCTTGGGAAATAGAGTCAATTGTCGAGAATGAGAAGTGCTGCATATACTGGAACTTTATATTCTCGACAATTGTTTCTGTTGCACACTCGAGACCTGACATAGTTCTCCTTGACTTTGAAAAGCGAACCACGTTCGTTATCGAATTTTAGGCACGAGCTGACAAAAACATCATAGCTCCATGTCCTCAGGGTGCACGAGACTTTTCCCGGATCGTGTTGATACCGACACAGACTGTAACCACCTACCTCACGGTCGTGAGGCATTATTCTAGCTGAAATTTTACTGCGATTTCGCTGAGATCGGGTGCAGTTTTTCATATTAGCACCTGGTTCCGGCCAACAAGCCAAAGTGCCTATGAGAAGCTACCGAAGGCGTCCTCGAATAACGGATATTGGGTCCGTGTACCTACGGTTTCTGTTGAATATGATTATTATAAATAATAAGCAGTCCCAGAAAATTGACCAGGTGTGTTCTCGAAGAAATTACGCCCAAGCAGAGGCTTAAAAATAATTACACGAAACATATTTGTAGTAAGTGCGGTTAAAAACGACCATTTTTACGGATGGACCGACTGATTGACGCCTTCCTAGATGCTACGATACCAGTATGGCCCTAAATATTAGGCTTCAGGGCATGACTGCATGCTCTGTGGCGTGAGAAATATCCATATCTCTCGCACTTTTCGCATTGATATCTGCGAAATCATGCTGAGTACCTCAGGAAAAAGGGCTATGTTAGCGAAGCGCCGATTTTACCGCAGCCAGAACAAGCCAACCACAGAGAAAGAGAGGCGAGAGAGAGACGAGCTTCATGGAGATTTTTCCGAAGAATCCGACTCCTAGACTATCAATTTCAACATGTATAACACAACGAGAGCTTTGGCGGATGTAAACCGTAAAAAAAACCAAAGGCTGGTCATAAGACCAAAAGAAGAATGCATCAGCTCAGCACAAAGGTAGACTGAGCAAGACAGTACACGTCCTGCATTCAGTAGGTGAATAACTACATAATATCCTGATGATTGGTGACTGTTCCTTGACTCCTCCACAAAAAGCTTTGAAGCAGTTCTGTTGCATAACGGTAATAAACACGCTTTACTTCCTGTACCTTATTATACAAGTTTAAAATAGAGCTACGATGACATTCAATTTTTGCTTTTTAAACTAAAGAATGATGAACATAAATGAAAATAAATGGGATAGTCGTGATCGTCAAAATCATTATGTAAACAATGATTGGGTGATTCGGCAAAGTTTGGTACCTAGTTCAGAAATTATTTTAAATGATTCTTTAGTGAATAGTTCAAGAATAATTTTACCACCATTACATATAGAACTAGATTTGATTGAACAATTAATTAAAGTTATGAAACATATAAGAACCCTTCTAAAGGACAAAGAGTTTCTGAACAAAATTACAACTCTTGAACCTGCTGCTTGGATAGGTTTTAAAAATGTTGTTTCTAGCTGTTTAGGCAATGATAAAGATACTGATTTTCCCCGGAAAATCATGGGGACTATAGTGAGGAGCAAGATGAAAGATTTCATCAGGATATAAGGGGTATGGAACAAAGATATCAGGATGGTTGGAATGAATATATGATGGCAGATTATTGCTGGAGTTTTAAACGTTGAACTAAAAAAACATAAATGAAAACCGATTCGAAGATCTTTTGCAAAGCAGATAAAAAACATGCTTTTATGGAAAAAGGATAAACATTTGAGAAAAATTGTCATGAGAGGCAAAGGCACTCACGTTAGAAAAGCACGCCGGCCATAAGAGGCAAGGAGAATCACGTTAAAGAAGCACCCCAGTCATGAGAGGCAAGAAAACGCATGTTTAACAAGAACCCTAAACAAACCAAAACATACTACGCCATGCCGATTAAAGATGTATTCAATAGGCTTAAACGCGGACATCGAGAAGATGTTTCGGCGGTTTCGGATCCATCCTGATGATAAAACCTTCAAAAAAAATCTGTGGAGAGAAAGTATCGACCAGGAGGATCTAACTTATTACTTGAAAACCTTCACTTTTGGATTTACGTCTTCGCCATATATACTGATACGCACTCTACTTTATTTGGCGGAGGATGAAGGTAATAGCTACTCCCTTACTATTTAAATTCTACAAAAAGAGATGCCCTTAGCATTTTATGGCAGCCGTCCTCCGATTGCCTACGTTTTCGAATCGACTCAGTAAACTGTCACACAAAAGAAGAAAAGCATCTTTATCTAGTAACAAGAAATATATATTCCTATGTATTTTGACACGCTGAATTCGGATCCGCCATCAGAATTGGTCCAACGGCTCACAGTTTGACCCTAACCTCAGGGAACACATTTAAATAGTTAAAATGGCCCGTTTTGCTTGTACTTTTAATTCCTCAAACCACATAATTTTGTAATTAAAAAAGAAAGCCTGTAACTGAAAAAGAAAACATTTGCATGTCGAAATTTTCGAACTCGGGGTCACAATTTATATGCTTGTCTTTTGTTTTAATGAAATCTAATTTGCAATTAGCAACTATTTGCATGACGAATTGTCTTTAGTCTATTTTCTTCGTAATATACCGTATTCTCGTTTCTTCAAAGGACTTATGCAAAGGGTTTCGCTTACGTTTTTCCTCCTCATATTCATTTCTCACTTTAGCAGTCAGAAAAAACAGCCATTATGACTTTATCCCGTCTACCCTGATATCGTGGTTCCATTACTTTCATATATTGATGAGACCGTTCTCCTTGTTCTTTGTTGTCCATTTTAAACTGCGACTTTGGTTACCAGTAAAACCATCAGCCAACTTGCATCTATTCTGTTGAAATATGAAACTAAATTATTGCTTTAAATAGTTCCGAAAAATATAAAAATTATTATTTCTATAAAAGCTTTATCTTTATTTGAATTGGATTTTAGAAAGTGGCTTAAAATATATTTTTTCAATACGCTAATGCAAAACATTACATATATATAGAAACTTACCGTTACTCAAATAGATTTTTTACAAGCTACATAAAATATATCTTTTCCCCTAAAGTCCCGATTTACCGGTCTTTTAGGGGTGCCTTAGAAGGCCTTAACGTTAAATCGAAAATCTCCATACTGTAAGTTGGAGTTTTGTCCCAAACAATTTTTTTTTCATTTGTCATTTTGCCATTTTGTTTTTACAATACCATTATGAACTGTGAAGAAAACTTTTAAATTTCCAAATATTTAAATTTAAGAAAACAATCCGGAGAAGAAAAAAGTAAGTAAGCATTCCACAACCGGATTATCACTTGTACTGAAGAGAATAAAACATTAGAAGGTCATCGTCATTCGAAGAGATTTAACACAATGCTCTCAGGAAAATTATTTCAATGTATCTCAGTTGTGGGCTGCAGTCAAAGTTAATTACTCGGAAGTAAAAATTGCGACTGACTCTAAACTCGCTGACATCATGGTGGACATCATGTCGCACAGTAGTGTCTCTCCATGCAGTGGTGTTATGTCATGAAATGTGACCTTGCAGAACGTGGAATAGACAGCACAATTGGAAATACACTTAAAAATTATTTAGATTGGTTATAAGCAGGAGCTGTCAAAACGCAGGAAAAAATTACAAAATTTGTAATAATCTTTCTCTTTTTACTGTTTAGGATTTATAGCTGATACTTGATCTTGTAAGTACATTATTTACTCATTTATTAACTGAATTCGAAGAAGATGCTCTTTTATGGACACATTCATGGAATGTCTAACGAGAGATAACTCATAAAAGTCCGTCTTTTGAAGGTAATTCATGCAAGACTTTGCTGAAAAAAATCGGCTTGCTGCGTTCTCTATCTCTGTCTGCTTTAGTGAAGTTCTCGACTGTCCGCGCCGTATTGAGAATATAATTATAGCTTTAGGAAAAACTTTCTTAAAACAAGATATCTCGGTTACCCCAAAATTACATGCAGTAATCTTCCTCGTGCTTAATATCTACACCGAAATGCAGAGCGGCCTAGGCTTCTTTAGCGAACAAGTGATGGAGACTGTACACTCAGCTTTTGCTGTCGAAGATTTATTCTTTCATACGGGAGACGAAGGCATGGACCAAGAAGAGGAGTTTTCCCAGCACATGCGCAGCGTATGAGATTCCCGCTCGCACAAGAGTGCTGGGAAAAAACATGATCCTTGGGGACAGCAGCGAATAGAGCACGAACAGTGCCGAGCTGCGAAACTCGAAGATCGACGGTACGCCATCAACTTGCGGGGAGACTAACTGGCAACTATCTCACTTCCTTTCAACGTCGTGTGTCGAACTGGCATACACACGCTGTTAAAGCTTGTTAGTTGCTGACGGCGGACAAGGTCATGGCAAATATCTGTAAAAGTTCAACCGCAAATTCAGTGCGCTCGTTGTCCGTGCTTACGTGGAACTTATAGTTCCAATTGCATTGTTGGGGTCTTCAATCAACTGCTGCTCTCTTACATCGGTGAAATGTTAAAAATTTGAATAAAATGTCCGCGAGTGACCCATAACTCTCTTACTAATTTTGGGACACGGGTCCCCTTACGTAAAGTATCAGTCTATGCGTCAGATCTTACCTTCCGCACTCTATCGGAGCGTTTGGAGCAACTATGTCATATTTCATTTTTATTGTGAAATTCTGGTAGTTTTGGTGTAAAAACTGCCTGGCACCCTTCTTGCTAAATGTTGGACTCATCTGCGAGTCCAACTCATGTTTTAACATACTATAAATAAAGAAAATGGATAATTGGGCAAAAATCCGATCATAAATGGCGCCTGAATTTGCTTTCGTGTAACACGGAAGGGAGGTCAGGTAAAAGTTCCAAGACTGGATTTAGTTAGAATTTTATAAATTCCAATCTTGAAAAATCAAATCGAATTTTAAATATGGAGGAAACTAAATTTTGATGTGATTTATTCGGAACCAGGAAAGTTCCAATCACTAGCGAAAGTTGTTGTTTTCGCCAGAACAATAAATGTTCAGTCATCTCTCGACTATCTAATTGAATAACAGCTTGAGTGGTGACAAACCTATCTAGAATGAAAATAATTGGAAATTGCAAATGATAAAACAAAATTAAATTCAGCGAAAAACAAATCATTTAAAAATTGACCCTAAAGTTTCTGGTGTTAGAAAATAGGCAGATCAAAAATAATAAAATGAGAACTGTGGAAAACAACGAAATTAGAATAAAGTTAAAGAAAATTAACTTTATTCTGATTCATTAGTATTTTATAGTAGGAGTAAAAATTTATTTGTTCATCCTTTTTGATGTCTCAAGCATTAACAAAAAAAAATAAACAAAGGACCCATACATATTAAGGAGAGGTATATTAAAAATTCACAAATGCCACAATTAACCAATTACATTGAAGATTGAGGTGACGGAGTAAAGTAATGGAACATGAATCGCCACATGTTGAATTGAATGAGCAGTCAGAGGTTGAGAAATAAACCGACGAACTAAATTAGTAATTAAAATTAGGCCGTATAAAAAAATTGTTAGAATTTCTTTGAATTTAAAATTTAAATTTGAACTTAATGAAAATTGATTTAAATTAGGAATTTAATTTAAGAATTAAAATAAAGTCAAGGAAGTATTAAAAATAGAATTCCCAGTGCAACTGTTTGGAAGATTTGTTCATGCGGGTATTGACACCGCGGGTGAGAAAAACTTGATTGGTTAACAAATTTTGCAGAATGTCAACTATCCGGTGCAAATGCTACCATTTGAAATTAAATACATTCTGGAACCATGGGCATGATAACATTAGTTATTATTATTGATTGTGTTTTGTCTTTATTTTAATTCATTTACTGTGATTTCTTGTAACATTTTGAATTTCCTGTATACATTTGAACCGGACTGACGGACTCGAAAATTATTCGAATCTCCATCCAATATTATGGGGAGAGAGGTTGGCATTGGGCTCATTGAGTCCCACCCTCTTCCGCCATCTTCCGGGGCTACTAGCGTTCATAAATCTAAACTAGCGTTCAGTGATGATATTGACCAGTTATACGGCATCCAGTCTGTTGGGCCATAGTGTGGCCCGCAACCCCGAATACATTCCTAGCCGCTACGGAGGCGTACCACGACTCTCCACTTCTTTTTGGGTGTACTATGATAGATAACCCGCAATTGTCCTCAATAGCCAAAAATGTTCCAAATTAGCGACCTGACATGCATTACACCCCTAACCAATCAGAAATGATCAGTGGCATCTTAAAGAACAAGTCGCCACGCGTTATCTGGGTCGCGAAGAAAGGACCGCGGATTTTCTGACCGAGATCACCCTAATCTCAGACCTGATCTTCAAACGTCTATTCGCCGCTTCAAGTTTTTCCTGATTATAAGCAGTTAACGATGCTTGCAGTAGAAGTGGAAAAAACGGGGAATTGGATTGGTACCAACTCTACACCCTATGTCAGTATAGAGATGGGGGGTACTAAAATCCATTCGTTGGTAGACACAGGTTCATCGAGAAGGTATCTGGGATCAGTAGGGTTACAGATACATGGTTCGGGCGATTATAAGATTGATCATTCAAAGGCAGGCGCTGTCATGATGGCTAATGTCACTATAGAGTCTGACATTGGCGAGGCGTATCTGCTGACTACTTTTTTAGGAACCACCCATTTATTTAATGTCAAAATTATACGTTTGGCTAACTGATACCTGCGTGCTAAGCATGGATTTTGCCGAAAGTTTCGGGTTTGTTCTCGATTTGCGTGATAAGCAGTTGTGGTTGGCCGACGAGCCAATCATAAAATTTGCGTTCGGTCCTGCGGTCGAGAGCGATCCTGATACTTGTAAAGGCATTCCATTGCTGGGTCAGAGAGTTTATCTAATGTCACCTAAAGTGTGTGACGCGTTGACTAAAGAAGCGAGCCTGTTGACTGTGCAGGATTTAATTGAGACCTCAAATAGTGAGTGTTGCAGCCCGGTGGCAATGGCCCGTAAGCCAGACGAAAAATTAAATTCTGTGCATTGATTTTCGATGGGTTGATGAGGAGTCGAAGAAAGATGCGTATCCGATTCTGTTCATGGCGGAAATCTTGCACCGCTTAAATTCTGTTCGGTAGATCCAAACCATAGATTTGAGCAAGGCTTAACACCAAATCCCTGCAAGTTAAGATAGTAAACCTATCATGGCTTTTGCTATCCCAGGAAAAGGGCTGACTGACTAAAGTCAAGTGTCTGGGATTGAATGTGAATAAAGTTGGCTCTTAGTAGACGATGACAAGGTCCGCCCCATACTTGAATATCCTCGACCCAAAAACGTTAAAAAATTAAGAAGATTCGTAGGTGCAACGTCATGATACCGGCGATTTATCAAGGACTACGCTCGAATCTGTGAGCCACTCACTCCTTTAACTGAGGAAATTCATAATTATGCTTGGGAGATTATCAGCGACCTCGCAGAATAAGCAGCCTGATCCTTGCATGTGGATCTCTACAACGATGAACGAAACCCTATCTTCTCGTGGGAACAACAATGATAACACCAAACATAGTTGTAGTAAGTGCGGTTCAAATAAATAGAACGCTTAGGGCTCCCGACAATGCGTTGGCCAACAATGCAGACCACTCTGGAGCTGGGGGAGCCAATGAATATGGAGTCAGTGCGATGGTCTGCTGGAATCTTCTGGCTTTTTTTTAGGTAGCGACAAAATCACGACTTGATAGAATGCTACAATGCTAGTGTAAACCCCGAACGAGAGAATTGCATGACACGACTGCATTCTCTGTGGTGTGAGAAACAGCCAGAGCTATCGCACTTTTATGCATCAACGTCTGTGAAACCATGCCGAAGTACTTCAAAAAATGGGCTATGTAAGCGTAGCTCCTACTCTTCTGCAGCTGGAGCAAGCCGACAACCGAGAAAGAGACGTGACACTAAGACCGACCGTAGGCAGGCATCCGATAGAGGAAAAGCGATGCGTCATGACCCGAAGAAACATCAACATCCAGGTTTCTCCCAAGCCTAAAGATCTGGACGAAAATAATAACGATCTTCATGGACGACCCGTAAAAAAACGGTTGATTATAAGACCAAAAGAAGAATGAATTAACTCATCATAGAAGTGTGTGATTGACCACATAACATCTGGCAGTAGTTTTTCCGCCGAGGTTCGAAAGTTCGCGGGAAAACTCCGCATCCGTTATCACACACTTAACAAGTCAGAGCTACTGAACATCAGGTAGCATATTGTTGAAAGAATACGGATACTATCTGACGCTTAGAGAAAGTTCAAGCGGAGAGAGCTGCTGGGTTAGACAAAACCAATAGTTTAGCTCGGAGCCATCCCGATTCTTCCAAGACCCTCCCGTAACTGTCAATAACCCGCCCAAACCAGAGGTGGTCAAAGTATTTTTGAGAGAAGTATCCGAAGTTCAACATACATCGGACGAAGACTCAGAGAACATAAATAACTTCAAGGAGCTGTGTGATGTCCTCATAACAAAACCTGAGAAAGAATTCCCACCCATCACAACGAGCAGGTGAAAAAAGTATTGAGAGGTATAAAGAAAAATTTCGCTCCGGAACAAGATGGTATCAAGACCTTCTGGTAGAAGAACTTTTCTTCAACTCATCAGAATCTGGTTTGTATTTTCATCTCATATTTGATGTCGGAAGAGCCAATTATGGAGTGGTCGGTGGATGGGCGCAAAGTACTCCTGCCGAAAATGGGCAACAGAGCAAAACAAAACAATTACATGCCAATCACTTGTCCGAAAACACTGTATAAGATATTCACAGCTATCCTAAATTATAGGATTGTTTAGACAATCGTGCCGAGGTGGCAAGAAATTTATAAAGAACGCAGCTCAAAGAAAGGCGTAGCAGGATGTCGGGAGAACCTACTCACCGATAGATGTGCCTGTGAAAATGCAGCATCCTACCAGCATTTGATTGATGCTATTATGGAAAACCAGATTTATTATCTCATCTAGAAAATAATCGTGTGACAGCTAACAAGGTCACCTTCCAGAGAGGTGTCTTTGAGGCAACACCATGAGCCGACTCTTCTTTTGCCTCAAATTATTGCCACCATCTCTAGCACTTTGCCGTTCCCAGGAGTACCTTTGCGGGTACTTAAGGGCATCTCTGAAGACCCTGAGCTCGTCGATGGAAGCGCTATACGACACCGTTCCGCTGAAGAGACTTATACCTACCAGATAAACAAAAGCATGCATCTTGAGTCTTCTCTTGCGCGACTCTACATCTTACGCCGCCAAGGTGGTCGGGGATATTGAATCTTGATTGACTTCACAACACAATTATTCTGGGTACAGCACATATAGTCGTAAATGAAAGAGACCCTCTCCGTAAAATGGTCAGGAGACACGAAGAAGTGGGCACAGGAGCCTTTCTGTACAAAGCAGCGGATGGGGCTGCTAAAGCGCTCGGCCTTAATTTCAGTACTTCCTGCTGAACATACCGCCGCCACATTTTGAGCCGAGACATTTCCGATGATAGATTAAGGGCGTGTAAGGCACACCCCGAGCATCTGATGTGCATACTATCTAGTTGTCCAGCTCATGCGGGAACGACCTACATCCAAAAGCACAATGCGGTACTAAGAGTGCTTAATTACGATCTCTTTCACTCTTACAGCATTAGCCCTAATATCGCTTCTCTAAAGGCTCCTAGGAAAATGGAGTAAATTTTCGAGAATGAGAAGTGCCGCAGATACTAGAACTTAATATTCTTGACAATTATTTCTGTTGCACACTTGCAGCTTAAT
>JAAAKG020145223.1:0-10939 GCA_010014905.2 Druon quercuslanigerum | reverse complement strand
GCCGCGCCAGCCGCCCACTCCCGTGCATTGGATCTCACGAGAGGGGGCGATGGTTGGGGCCCCCTCATCCCCACCCCTTTTTTTTTTTTTGACAGATCCGCCGCAGCTGGGCATTCCTGGCAGCAGCAAGATTAACCTGGTAATCTGCAGCCAAAGCAACTCTGTTGGGCCCTTGTTAAAGTGTTGCAATTACTCCGTAAGTTGCCAAAGGAAATTTTAACGTAGCATTCGAATTTCAACCATTTAAAAGATATTCTTTTAGTTTTGAGTTAATAAAGAACGAACCGAAGTGGGACTCAGTAGGGCCTTTAAGGGTACTTTGTACAAGCTCCTTTCGGTTCCTTCGGTACGCCAGGGACATTAGTTGAATTTCAAACTAGAACCGAAAAATTTGCAACAAAAAAAAATCTTGACTAAAATTATTAATATTTAACTGGAATAATTAAAGTTTTATCCAAAAAGATAACTTTCTAACAAAAAAAGTATTCTTCAACCAAAAATTAAATAGTTAAATTTTAAGCAAAAAAGATTAATTTTAAACTCAAATTGATTCCTATGATCCTCCTTTTTCTTCTTTTTACTGTTTACCCAATGAATTTTTTCCATAATTTTTCAAATTTTCAATAAGTTATTATAAAACAAATAAACAAACAACATTGAGTGGCAAACAAAACAAACTATAGATACGTTTGTAGGTTTCCTGGCTGAACGAAGGAACCAAAAGAAGCCTCTACAAAATCCCTTTAAAGACGTCACAGGGCCCTCCATCTGCGGTTCCTTCTTAAAAAACTAACAAAAACAGCAATATTAACTTTTAAATTGTTGAAATTCGGATTCTACGTTAAAATTTCCATTAGAAACACACGGAGTAATTGCAACACTTTCTTGCAGCGTTAAAAACTTTTAAAAAATAAAAAACCTTTTAGTAGCAGTTAATAAGCGTTTTGTTGGTAACATTAACAATTTTGACTGGATGCTAGCGCCACGCAGTGGAAACCTCAGAGAACAGCGCTTCGATGTAAGTGAGAGCAGTCAAGCAGTGTCCTTGGGGTTACGAGACGAGATGTTGACGTTTGTACTTGCTAATTTAAAATATATGATTCATTTTTTTACGCTAATTTTATAATTACATATATTTATTTACATTAATTTGCCAATTTTGAATTTTATTTTTAAACTTCGCGAGCAACGTACTGCTTTAGCTGTTATGGATGCGCTTGAAGTCAACTTCAGCAGAAGTTAATAACATTTTTTTTAAATGTAACAATTTAACAATTTAAAAGTTATTCTTGCTGTTTTTTGAGTTTTAATTATTTTTAATTCAATTTAATTTTGGGGTAGAATATAATTTTTTTATTAGTTGAAAATTGATCTTTTTAGTTTAAAATTCATGAATTTCTTCAAAATTTATCTTTTGCAGTAGAAAATTATTCGCATTTTTTTAAAATTGATGTTTTTGTTTGAAAATTGAATTGCTTTGTTAAAAATCCATTGTTTTTAATATTCTCCCCATTGGTTGAAGATTTAAGTATTTTGTTGAAATTTATTTATTTTCATCTGAAAATTTAACTATTCAATTTATATTTAAAAATTTATTTTTCTTAGTTAAACATTTATGTATTTTATTAAAAAATTATCTTTTAGGCTAGAAAATTATTTTTTTATTAGTTGAAAATTTACCAATTTAATAATAAATAAACAATTAAAATTCATGTTTTTGTTTTTGTAAATTCATCTTTTGGCGTAAAAAATTGTTCGCATTTTTGGAAAATTCATCTTTTTGGTTGAAACTTGAACTGCTTTGTTAAAAATCCATTGGTTTTAATATTTTCCTTATTGATGAAAAATGAAAATTATTTTCAATTTAATTTAATTTTAGGGCAGAAAATTATATTTTTATTAGTTGAGAATTGATATTTTAGTTGCAAATTTACCGATTTAAAAAAAGTTTATCTTCATCGGTTAAAAGTTAAACTACTATGTTAAAAATTGTTTGTTTTTTTTTGTTCAAAAACATTTTTTCTATCTGAAAATTTAACTATTTAAATTTTGGCAGGAAATTGATCTTTCTTTGTTAAAAATTCATGCGTTTTTTTTAAATTTATCTTTTGAAGTAGAAAATTATTCATATTTTTTGAAAATTGATCTTTTTTCTTTGTCAAAAATCCATTGTTTTTAATATTCTCCTCATTGGTTAAAGATCCAAGTATTTTGTTGAAATTTATTTATTTTTATCTGAAAATTTGACTGTTTTATTTATTGTTTAAAATTTATCTTTCTTAGTTAAAAATTCATGTATTTCATTAAAAAATTATCTTTTAGAGTAGAAAATTATTTTTTTATTATTTGAAAATTGATATTTTTAGTTACAAATTTCCCGGTTTAAAAAAAGTTTAATTTCATCGGTTGATGAAAACCGTTAACAATGTTCTTTTTTCGCTTAAAATCAATTTTTTTATCTGAAAATTTAACTTTTCAAATTTTGGCTGCAAATTGATCTTTCTTATTTTAAAATTCATGAATTTTTTTGCAAATTTATCTCTTCGAGTAGAAAATTATTCGCAATTTTTGAAAATTATTTGCAATTTTGGAAAATTGATAGTTTTCTTTGAAAAGTGATCTGCTTTGTTAAAATTTCATTGTTTTTAATATTCTCCTCATTGGATGAAGATTCAATTATTTTGATGAAATTTGTTTATTTTCATCTAAAAATTTAACTATTGAATTTATAGTTCAAAATTTATCTTTTGGGGTAGAAAATTATTTTTTTTATTGTAAAAAATTGATTTTTTTAGTTAAAAATTTCCCAGTTTAAAAAAAGTTCATCTTCATTGGTTGAAAGTTGAACTATTCTGTTAAAAATGTTTATTTTTTTGTTTAAAATCCCTTTTTTTTATCTGAGAATTTAATTATTCAAATTTTGGCTAAAAATTGATTTTTCTTAGTTTAAAATTCATGTGTTTTTTTGTAAATTTATCTTTTCGAGTAGAAAATTATTCATATTTTTTGAAAATTTATCTTTTTGTTTAAAAATTAAAGTATTTTGATGAAAATTCCTCTGTTTTTTAAAATTCCAAATTAATTCTTTTTATCAACACATTTAACGAGTCAATTTCGGTTGAAAATTTATTTTTCTTAGTTGAAAATGCATGTGTTTTGTTAAAAATTGATCTTTTTGGTAGAACATTAAACTACTTTGTTAAAAATCTATTGTTTGTAATATTTTTAATTTTTTTCTTTATTAATTTTATTTATTCTTTCTTTATTTATTTATTCTATTATTTTTCTTTTCATCTGAAAATTTAACTATATCAATTTATAGTTTAAAGTTTATCTTTCTTACTTGAAAATTCATGTATTTTATTAAAAATTTATCTGTTGGGGTTGAAAATTATTCTCATTAGTTTTTGAGTAGAAAACTATTCACATTTAAAAAAAAAATGATGTTTATGATAGGGACTTAGAAATTTAAAAAACCGTTACATTTTTTCTGTAAAGAACACACTTGTTTTAATTTCCAATGCATTTTTGGACCAACCTAGTGTTTAGCCAAAGGTAACAAATTTGGACGGTCTCTTATATCTAATTAGTAAATTCTAAGAAAGACAATGGATTTTTATACTATACCTTAGAATTGTCAATCGCAACTGTAGAATTGAAATTTTTGTTTGTTGCATTTCCTTTAGGTCCTAGGGCTGGTGAGGCTAAATTGATATCCTCTTGTCCGGGTTTGAGAGAATGAAAAGTATCGTACGAATCGAGATTTGGGGAAATACGTTTTTGCACAGGTTGATTTTGATCAATAACGCTTCCTTTTGGCACATCCTCGGGATTTGTATTATTTTGAAATATTTTTTCTTGGATCGATTTTTGTATTGCATTGTATTGTTTCCTTAATTTCAAACGTTCTTGATAATAATCATTAAGATGCCCAATATCGTTTCTGTGGTAGTACTCGGGTTCCCTGAGAGCCTGCGTAAATTTTATAGTATTGTCATTGAAAATAATGTTCTTATTCGAAATGTGAAATTAAATTTTTTCTTGAAAAAAGATCCTTCTCCTTTCGCTCCACTGGGAATAAAACCATAGGACTTCCTGAAAGAAAAGAATCTTTTTTTTTTATTTAAATTTAAGTTTAAACTAAATAAAAAATATTTTCCATCTAATCTGATTAAAACCTTAAGCATTTTCTGTTGTTGAAGATTTTGAACTTAATCGATATTGCCTCCACGGTTGTGGAGGGTTATCTACTGTCGGTAAAGAACCATTCGCTGATGATATGACAGATTCATTTAAAATGAATATTTGTACCATTAACATCTTGCTAAAAATTAGCGTTATTTTCTGAAATTACAGTTCTTATTCTGACCTCTATAGTAGCATAATGGAAAAGCACGTGACCGGAAATCAGAAGTTCTGTGGTTCGATTCCCAGTGGAGCAAAAATAAAATCTTTGAAAAAATTATTATTCATATAGTCTGATTAAAACGTTAATTATTTTCTGTTGTTAAAAATTTTTAATTTAATCGATATTGTGGAGTTTCTTCATCCACGGCTGTGGAAGGTTATCTACTGTCGGTAAAGTACCATTCGCTGATGATATGACAGATTCATTTAAAATGAATATTTGTACCATTAACATCTTGCTAAAAATTAGCGTTATTTTCTGAAATTACAGTTCTTATTCTGACCTCTATAGTAGCATAATGGAAAAGCACGTGACCGGAAATCAGAAGATCTGTGGTTCGATTCCCAGTGGAGCAAAAATAAAATCTTTGAAAAAATTATTATTCATCTAGTCTGATTAAAACGTTAAGTATCTTCTGTTATTAAAGGTTTTTAACTCAATCAATATTGTGGATATTCTGCCTCCACTGCTGTGGAAAGTTATCTACTGTCGGTAAAGTACCATTCGCTGATAATATAACAGATTCATTTTATATAATTATTTGAAGTATCATCCACGCTAATATTATTTTGAGTAGTTTTTGTTAAGTGTTGACAAACAAAATTTTTTATATTGATTTTTAAATTTGAAGACATTTGATCTTTTACAATAATAAAGAAAAATTAGAGAATAATAAAGAAAACTAGAAAATAATTTTTAATTAATGACGCCACTAAAAATATTTTTTACTTCTTTTCAAATAAATTTTTATTTTATTTTTATTTACTCATCTTAAAAAATTTTAAGGAATTTTCAAGAGCTGTAAAAAGTTTCAAGGGATTTCAAAAAGTTTTAGAGGATCTGATAATTCTAGAGTATTTAAAAATAATCTAATTTATAATATATTTCAAGAATTTAAAGACTTTCCAAAGGATTTTTTTATTTTTTAGTTAGGTTCCAAGACATTAATAACATTTTAGGCAATTTTTAAAAATCCCAAGGAATTTAGAAATGCTTTAAAAAGTTTAGAAAGATTTAAAAATATTAAGAATGTTTTGAAGGAACTTTGAAAGGATCTTTTGAAGTATTAAAAAAATTCCAAGGAATTTTCAATAATAAATAAATATAAAGTTTCAAGTAATTTCAAAATATTCCCAAGGACTTTTTATAGGATTTTTGTTACATTTTTGATGATTTTAAAAATCGCAAGAAAGATTCAAAAGTAATAAAATATTTGGAAAAATTTCAAAGGATTTAAATGTTTTAAAGTATTGAAAAAAATTCTAAGCTATTTCAATATGTTTTTAAAAGTTTTTAAAAAATGCAAAAGACTTGAAATGTTTTAAGGCATTCCAAAAGATTTAAAGGAATTTTTACTAGATTTAAATTATTTGAAAGTATTCCAAAAGATTTCAAAGATTTCAGGGTATTTAAAAATATTCTCAGGAATATTTAAGAGTTTTAAAAAGTTTTTAGGGGTTTTGAAATACTTTAATGAATTTGCGAAAATATTCGAAGGAATTTATAATATATATTTCGATAATTTTAAGAAACTTCAAAGAATTTATAAAATTTTAGGCGATTTTTAAAAATCCCAAATATTTTACAAAAGCTTTTAAAAGTTTAAAAAGATTTCAAAGTATTTAAATTATTTTAATGTTTTTTAAAAATATTCCAAGGAGTTTTTAAGCGCTCTAAAAAGTTTCAAGGAATTTCAAAATATTCCCAAGTATTTGCAAATTCTAGGGTATTTTAAAATATTCTAAGTAAGTTATAATATATTCGAATAATTTAAAGACTTTTTAAAGAATTTTTAAGTGTTTTTAATGATTTTGAAAAATCGCAAGAAAGTTTCAAAAGTAATAAAATATTTCGAAAAATTTCAAAGGATTTACATGTTTTAAAGTATTTAAAAAAACTCTAAGCTATTTTTAATGAGCTTTTGAAAGATTCAAAATATTTCAAAGGACTTAAAATGTTTTAAGGTATCTTAAAAGATTTAAAGGGATTTTTAATAGTTTAAAAAAAAGTTTTAAGTGATTTTGAAATATTTTAAAAGATTTGCAAATTCTAGAACATTAGAAAACAATTCTCACGAATTTATAATATATATTTCAATAATATTAAGGAATTTCAAAGTATTTATGAAATTTTAGGCGATTTTTTAAAATCCCAAGTATTTTACAAAAGCTTTTAAAAGTTTAAAAAGATTTCAAAGTATTTAAAATATTTTATGGTGTTTCAAAAGATTTTAAGGATTTTTAATAGATCTGAATGATTTGAAGGTATTGACAAAATTTAATAATATTTTTAAAGATTCCAAGGAATTTTCAAGATTTCAAGGAATCTTCAAGAGATGGAAAAAGTATTATAATATTTCAAAGGATTTGAAATGTTTTAAGATATTTTAAAAGTTTTAAAATAATTTTTAATAAATTTTATTAAATTAAAGCTACTCAGCAGATTGAAATTGAGTCTTAAACAGCTTCTAGGAATTACAAAATATTTCAGAGGATTTGCAAGTTTTAAAATATTTCAAAAGATTCCATGGAGTTTGTAATATGTTTCAATAATTTGAAGAAATTTTTAGGATTTTCAGGATTTTCGGGTATTTTATAAATATATAAGGAATTTTTATAAGCTTTAAAAAGTTTTTAAATATTTTAGGGGATTGTAAAAGATTCCAGGTAATTTCTAACAGATTTCAATCGTTCAAGGGTATTCAAAGAGATTTTTAATACTTAAGGGTACAAAACAAATTTAAAGGAATTTTGAAGATCTTCAAAAATTTTCAAGGATTGTAAAAACTTTCAAAAAATTTCAAAGGATTTGAAAAGTTTTAATCTTTATAAATTTGATCAAATTTGTTAAAATTCTTTTAAATTAAGAAAAAGAAAGTCACATTGTTTATGCATAGATCACTTTTAGTCAATTTTTGGGTTAGAAATGAGTCACTTTTTTAGCACTTTTTTACTTTTTAAAAATTAATTAGGCTGGCATAGTCTTCAGAATATTAAAATGAAATTTTATGCATTTAAAATGGTTACAAACATTTGATAAGATTTTTCAATATGTTTTACAATTAATTTAAATTTATTTTGAATTCACTCAGAATATTTTATAATTTTTTTTGATATTTTTTAATTCTTCTGAAATTTCTTCTAAAATAGATGAATGAAAAAAAATTTAAGTAGTTAAATTTTTATCAAAAAATTATGCCAGTTCAACACCAAAATAGGAATTGTAAAAAATAGTGTTAATTTTCTATTAAATAGTCGACTTTTTATCAAAAAAATATTAATTTTAACAAGATTCTTAAAATTTCTACGAAAAATCCTGACTTATTTGAAATTCTCTTCATATTTTCTAGAATTCTTCTAAATTCACTTAATTCTACTCAACTCAGTGTATTCGATTTTGTTGTTGTTTAATTTATGTAAAATTTATCCAGAATAAGAAACAGAAATAATTTAAAAAAAAATTTAATTTAAAATTTATTCTTCCATTATTCATTTATAAAATTTTTTTATCTCCCCTGAATTGGTCCTAACTCTCTTCACAATTATTGAATTTTATGATTTTTTCATATTTTAAAATTGTTTGAAATTCACTTCCATTTTTTTTCAATTCAACTTGAATTTTTTATTAACATCAAATTATTATTTACCTTAAATTCATATAAATCCACTTTAATTCAACTGAAATCAATGGCATTTTTGGAATTTTTTTGCTATTTATTTGAATTCTTATTTTTTTACTTTAGAAGAAGATTCGTCAAATTATTCTGTTTAAATAAGTAACTTTTCACTCTTTTGAATTAAAGTAGACGCGGCCCTGAAAAAATTTAGAATGTTAATTTAAAATATTTATATTTAATTTATGAAATTTGCCTAATTAAAAATAATACAAGATTTGAATTTTGGTCTTTAAATATTATAGGTCAAGGAAAACGAAAAATTATTTAGGAAAAAGTCAGGGAACAATGTTTAGTGAAAAAAAAATAATTAAAATGTTTACACCTTGAAGATTACATTTTTCTAAATTTTTTTAAATAAAAAATACATTGAATAACAAAAAATTATTTAATGAAACTCAGTCTAGTAATTTGTTAAAAGAAAATTGTCTCACAAAATTTAGCTTTAGAGTATTGAAAAAATTGCTTTGACTCACTAGTAATTAAATTACAAAAATTTATTCATAGTGTTATGAGAGCTTAATAAAAAAAGAATTTGTTGATTTTTTTAACATTAAAAAAACAAATAAATTGATGTGCATTTTTGTGTTATCTTACCGGTTCATTGTCTCCATTTATTTTTGTTTGATCAATTTCCTTTTTTACTCTCGGAATTCTTCGTACAGAAAGTTCCTCACTGAAGGTTACGATAATTAAAACAATCGTAATTCGCAAAAAATTATTACGATTACAGACGATCATCCTTGAAACGAGAAAGTCGAATATGGCTGCGCGAGAGACACTGACAATATTGGCCTTCCGCGTTTATGATAGAAACTGGAATATGATTCTTCACCTATGGTGACCTCGCATTATCAAGAGTATTTGCAGCACATTTTAATCGTAGGATATTTACGACCAAGAATGCCTCATTTTTATCATTTATCCAATTTTCGAATAACTATTTTTTTATTAAAAATTTTACGAGTCAAAGTTTCACTGAATTAAAATCTGAAATAATGTCGTCTACTTTGGAACAATATTTTGGAGATAAGTTCGGGCTAAAAAAAATTATTTCGTACATTTATTATACAAATTTATGATACTTAGTTGAAAAAAATTAAAGTTCAATCTCTATATAACTTAATATGGTGAACAAAATTGCGAGAATGAGAAGTGCCGAATATACTGAAATTTTATATTCTTGATAATTGTTTCTGTTGCACACTCGAGGCCTGACACAGTCCTCCTGGACTTCAAGAAGCGAATCATGTTCGTTATCAAATTTTAGGCACCAACTGACAAAGAAGGTTCCAGGTCAGGAAACTGGGGGAAATAATAGTGTTAGATAGGTAAGACATTGTGATAAAATATTTTTGAGAAAATATCAAAATTGTAGGAATTAAGTCACTTTGAACTTTTTTGATGAATTTTTTTGAAAATACTCCACCTCAGAAATTTTTAATCGATTTTTATCAAATTTATAGGTGTTATGTAAAATGTAGTACCCTTTTTCTATTAAAATGAAGAAAAAAAGGTCAAAATTTCAAATAAAAAAATGTTAAAAAAATTTTGATTTTGATTTTTCGTTTTGAGCTCGTATTTTTTTTTTATTTTCTCATTTAAATTATTCCTTATGATTTTACCTTTTATTAAAAAAAAACATCCAACATAGGAATTTGTTTTTGTTCACTTTATTGCTAAAAAGATAAGTTTTCTTAAAAAATATAACAAATTTAACAATATATTGTTAAACCAAATATCAAACCAAAGAAACGAATTCTTAACATAAAAATATAATTGCTAAAGTTTCCACAAAACAGAAAATTTTATAGAAAAAAAAGTTACATTTATATCGAAAAAGGTAAATTTTTCACAAAAGATGGAAAAGTTAAAGTGCATTTTCAACCAAAATGATAAATCCTCAACTAAAAAAAATAATTTAATTTTAACCCAACACATGAATTTTCAACTAAAAAGATAAACTTTCTACAAAAAATAAAATGTACTGAAATTTTCATTTAGTAAAATAAATTTTCAACTAAAAAGGAAACGAATTTTTAAAAAAATAGTTAAATTTTCAAGAACAAAAATTAATTTTTAACAAAAAGATAAAACAAATAAATTCACAACTAAAAATAGAATAATTAAATTTTCAGTAAAAAAACTTAAATTTTAATAAAATCAAAGTCAATTTTTGAAGAAATAGTATAATTTTCAGCTAAGATTCAACTACCATAAAATGTTTCAAATGTCAACTAAAAATAAAAATGTTACCTTTTTGGCTTAAAAAATTAAATGTAAATAATAAAAAGATAATTTTTAATCAATGGGATGAATTTTTTACCATAATAGATGAATTTTTAATAAAGTAAATGAATTTGCAACCAAATATTTAAATTTTTAAAAGAATTTTGAACCAAAAACAAAATATTCTCCAACTAATTCGAATTTTCAATAAAATACAGGATTTTTAAACTAAATATTTGAATTTTCAACTTAAGAAGATAAATTTTGTTAATATTTAACTATAAAACATAGCTTTCAAAAAATAAATCAATTTTCAACAAAAAAAGGTTTGTCAACTAAAATGATAAATCATCAACCAAATAAATGAAGTTTTAACAATGTTCCAACTAAGTATTAGAATTTTCAACAAAAAAGGATGATTTCTGAACAATAAACATGATATTTTATATTTCAACCAAAAATTATTTTAATCTTATACCAAAAATAGTTGAAGTCAACAAGAAAAGATGAATTTTCAACAAATTAGTTTGAATCCTCAACCAAAAGAGATTAATTTTCAACTAAGTAGCAAGTCTTTAATTTAAAAAAGTTTATATTTATTTCACTCTATGTTCTTGCATAAATATATA